>CM024754.1:101490172-101535108 GCA_014218235.1 Colocasia esculenta | reverse complement strand
TTACACGGGTCGCGTGTCGTCACTTTCAGTTCCGACACGTGTCCCGTGGGGGCATTTGTTGGAAGGTAAAAATGTGACACGTTTACTTCAGCAGGAATTATAGAATTCATCAGATGATGGTCCGACGACTTGGCTAGTTGAAGCCTATTCTTGGCGGACAATCGTTCAAGTCACGGACATGATAAAAAAGGGGCGTTGAGCCGCGAAGATTAAATGCTAGTTATCAACGGACCTTCTTACAATATGATTATCAATAGCCTGCTCAGAGGCCAGATAAGTTGTGATTTAAAATGACCCACAAGGTTATTTAAGTTACAAATTTATTCAGTGGGATCCTTTCCCAAAATTCAGCAGGGGAGTTCCGGCCCTTAAAATGGTGCCCGGAGTCCCGGTTAAAATGAAAGTACAAGGAGAACATGTCTCCGTCCAAAGTACGAAGCACGGAAAAATCCGGCAGCACAAGGTCTATAGACCGAGTACGAAGGACAAGTACAAAGAACAAGCTCGAGGAAGAACTCCGAGGCTTGCAAAGGCACCCTCTGATCGGCAAAACTCCGAGAAGTCGGGGCGAAGCACCAAGGAAACGGAGCCGGACTCCAGCAGCACCTCCGGCAGCACAAGGTCTATAGACCGAATACAAAGAAGAAGCACAAAGAACAAGCTCGAGGAAGAACTCCGAGGCTTGCAAAGGCACCCTCCGATCGGGCAAAACTCCGAGAAGTTCGCAGAACTCCGAGACAGAAAGAAAAACTCCAGCACCTGGCCAGATAGCCTTGTAAATGAGGGTGTAGGGGGGGTATTTATAGACAAAATCCCCCCCTCTCCTCTCTCTCTCCATCGGTTAGGACCCCCTAACCGATGGTGACCTCATCATGAGGTCACCATCGGTTAAGGGGGGTCTCCCCCTAACCGATGGTGACCTCAACATGAGGTCACCATCGGTTAAGGGGCTAACCGATGGTGACCTAAGCATGAGGTCACCATCAGTTGCCCCTAACCGATGGTGACCTCATGATGAGGTCACCATCGGTTAAGGGGGAATCTCCCCTAACCGATGGTGACCTCATCATGAGGTCACCATCGGTTGGGGCTCTCTCTCTCTCTCCTCTCCCACGCATGTAAGGGGCCGAAACCCCTATAAATACCCCCCCTATTCCAAAGGAAAGGGGGTCTTCTACTTACTCCGGCGAAGCCCTGTTGGGAAAATCCCAGGAAAATAGAAAAAAGAGCATTTGCTCATTCCCTCTCTCATTCTCAAATCCCTCCCGTCCGGTGTGTGAAGTACAAATCCCCTTCTTTAGCCCGATAGGCCAGGCGCGGAAAGGAGAGCAGTCGGCGTAATCGTCATCAGCATTCCTTCTTAATCTCCATCCCCCACATCGAGCAAGTCTCTGTGGGGTGATATTCCCGGGGTTTAAATGCCGTCCATATCGAGCGAGTCTCTATGGACACATGGTATTTAAATACCCACGTTCTCCCCGCCCATCGAGCGAGTCTCTGGAATGGTGGATTTTGTGCTTATATGTATATGTTTTCTTGAGGAGACTCTGCCCAAGCGGAGGTTCTGCCCAAGGACACATTTGTATATTCGCAAATTCGTGTTCTTATATATATGTTTCTTAAGACGAAACTCTGCCCAAGCGGAGGTTCCGTCCATGAACACATATATAAAAATTACAAATTTGTAATTATACAAATATGTTCCTTAGGGAGAATCTCACCCGGGCAAAAATCTCTCTCAGGGGGCGTATCCATATAAATACAAACTCGTGTTATATGTATATGTTTCTTAGAGGAAACTCTGCCCAAGCGGAGGTTCTGTCCGAACATATTCGTATATTCACAAATTTATGTTCTTATGTATGTTTCTTAGAGGAAACTCTGCCCAAATGGAGACTCCCCTAAGAACATATCCATAAAATCGCAAATTTGTGCCTATACGCATATGTCTCTTAGGAGGAATCTTGCCCCAAAGTTCTCTCTAAATTCATATCCGTATAATCACAAACTTCATGTTTATATAAATGTATTTCTTAGCGGAATCTCTGCCCAAACAGAGACTCTGCCCGAGAATATATCTATAATCACAAATATGCCCCGTTTGTATATGTTTCTCAAAAAAAAGGACTCCGTTCATACGGGGGCTCCTTCTTATCGGATACTCTGCTCAAGTGGAGATGCCGTTTGAGAATATATTTACAAAATGCAAATTTGTGTTTATACACATATATCTCTTTAAGGCAAAGTCCCTCCGTAAAGTTTCTCCCGAGAATACATGGATATAAGCATATGCCAATATGTAAATATCTCTACAAGGACACCCTGCCTAAGTAGGGACTCACCAAGACATATTCCATATTCAAAAAAAAAAGTAATAAAAAGAGGGGTTGTGATAATATACACACATCCAAAGAAAAAGGGAAATAAGACAGGAACCGTGCTCAGATACCCCAAATGGGAGCACATATGCACCTCCACGAGAATATACCTGTGGAAATGGACTTCGGACAAAATCACAAATATGACAAGGACTTCCGTGGAGATACATCCATATGATCTCCGGAAATTGTACCCGCACAAGTATGAAATGAGGAGAAAAGAAACTCTACCTCAAACTCGGACTCTGCTCAGAAATGGCATTGTAAAAGAACCTCATATAAAAATTCGTACAATCGCCCTTCTAATACGGAAGTGTTACTCCGGATTATAACACCCCCAAGTTCAGAGTCAAAATCTACGGGTATATACCCGTTCACAATAATAATCTCCATGTTTTCCCAATGTAAACCCATAACCAACCTTTTGCAAAAAGGAGAAAAAAGGGACCTCAAATCGGTCCACGGGTATATACCCCTCCCCTTTTCAAAAGAATCAAACTTTGGACTCCCAAAAAGACAGTCATTTCAAAAATAAAATATCCAAAACAAAAGCATTTCAAACAATCAAAAGAAAGGAAAACATGTCATAATCAGGGTTTTCTAAGAAAAAGCATGTATATTTTTCTCGTCCTTTACTATGAAATGGTATTCGGGTTTAGACCGGTATCAAATAATACCAAGTGTCCTAACTCGATGTAAATGTAACATCGATTCCGATCGATGGAGACAGAGGTCCAACACATGCTACCCTAATCACCTGATGAGAATAGACATGGGACTCAAGAAGTTCAGATAAAAAACGGCGCACCCATCCGTTCGCGGACACACCGTCCGTTCGCGGACACACCCGTCCGTTCGCGGACAAACCGTCCTTTTCTCGGACACCATACCCGTCCGTCCCACGGACACCATGCTCGTCCATTCCCCGGACACCAAAATTCTTCTTCCGCATTGCGCGGACTCTTTTTCTGTCTGTTAGACAGGCTGGCACGCCCCACAAATATCAAAATATAAAACATTGGAAATAAATGAATACACATCACTAATAAGACGAATGAGCAAAACCGAGTGTGAAAGAAGTAGGAGAGCGGAAATCCCAGCCTCTCATCATCATCCTCCCCCCCGTGTCAACAGCCATCCATGTGCTTCACAGTTTTGCCAATGAGATATAAGCTTGTGTAACATGAATCTCTCAATCACAGCTATAGGGAGACATTGGATGTTACCTTGGGCATTTTATTGATGCTGCAAGCAAGAGAGTGCAGTGTTAGTATTGTGGAAAACAAATGAATGGAGTCATATATCGCCTCACGCAGCATATTGCAAACATTGTTGGAAATATCCAGAAATGGCATTCATGCCCCCATGCCCTTGTGGATAAGATGAGGGCCTATGATTGGAAGAGAGGTACAAAAAGGAATTCAAATTCAGCATCAGAAGGAGTTATACAAAGACTTCTGGCAGGAAAGCAACTGGGAGAACGAGGGACAAAGGCCTAATGAGGGAAAGACCAATTCCCCTTGATGATTTTGATTCTGATTATTGTGATGATGATGAAGAGGAAGAGAATCTGCCACAAGATGAGAGAGATTTCAGGGAAGGACTATGTCGGCGGCGCAGTGTGGAGAGGAGGATAAGTTGAGGAGGAGCATGGGAGAGAGATCATCAAGATCAGGTCCAACAAGGTGTGGTGGGAGATCAACATCCGTAAGAAGAGGCAGCTTAATTTTAAGATGTGGAGTATTTCAAGTGGCATGATGTCGTAGATCCTACACAAGGGCCTGTGGACAAATATTTGCATAGAAAACCATCAGTGAAGCACCCAAACATCTGTTGCAGCAAAACATGCAGTGAAAATATAGTGAAATGGTTTCTATATGTAGGAGCCACCAACACATACAGCATCCAGCACATACCTCCAAACCATGTTGGGTTCTATTGGATCCGGAGACCCAAGATTGAAACCACTAGCCCCTCGCAATATTATGAATAATATCTTGAAGAAGCGAGAGTTGAAGGATTGGTTGGATTCCTTTAAAGTTGTTTGGATGGCTAGAGGTTGTACCTTCATGTGTGATGGATGGATAGAGACAACAAGGAAGTCCATGATAAACTTAGTTATATATTGCAATGAGGTACAGTATTCATGAAGTTTGTGGATGCAAGTGGCAAATTAAAAATGCATAGTATCTTTTCATGCTTATGGATGACATGGTTGAAAAGATTGGCGAAGAAAATGTTGTACAATTTACAATAGATAATGAAGCTAGCTACAAGGCAGCAGGTAAAAAAAATGATGGAGAAAAGGAAACATCTACACTAGATTTCTTGCGCAGCACATTCTCTAGTTTAATGGTGAAGGTCATTGGAAAGACAAATATGTTGTTGATTTGGTGTCCAAGTCTCAAATGATCACTAGTTTTATTTATGGACACAACAAAATTCTACACATGATGAGAGAATGTACTAATGGACATGATATCCTTCATTCAGGCCCAACGAGATTTGCCTCCAACTTTATTAGGTTAGAGAGATTGCATAAGTATAGGTATGAGTTGGCCCAGTTGGGCACTCTCATACATAATTTTGAGTATTTGGCACACGTTGGTACATTGAGAGATGAATCTAGAGATGTAGTCCATGAAATAGTTAGCTTGATTGGTGACTACAATTTCTGGGACAAATCTTCTATTATTTAAAGTTATAGAGCCTCTTACACAACTACTAGGGATGGTTGATAGAGAGGGAAAAAATGACATGAGTTACTTGTACGAGACTATGGAAAAAGCCGAGGAAAAGTTGAAGGAGAAGCATCACATAGCATTCCAGAAATGTTAAGATTATTGACAGGAGATGGGAGACCATTCTCCACCAAGATTTACATGCAACGTGTAAATGCTTTACATTCTAGATTTCTTAAATATTTCTCATTATTGAATTCTTCACTTATGCATGTGTGAATTAATGTCTGCATGGCATTTCCTGAATTGTCAACATCAATATAGTGACTCAGTTCACAATGACGGTGAAGTGCTCCAAAGGATAATAAATGTTATCATTAGACTGTCCAGTCCCAGAAGCATTGATGATAGGATAGATGCTATAATGGAGGTACAATTCTCATTTTAAATGTTAATCCCTCTTCAAAGAGAGATAGGTGAGACTATTGAGAGGTTTAATGATGCCAATTCTTTCATGTGTTAGATAGACAGGTTCAAAATGAAACTTAACATATATAGAGATTATGGCATGCAAGAAGTAGCAGGGAGAATGAGTCCTAGTTAATATCTAAATTGGTGATCTTAAGTTATCACCATAAACCAATGATACCAAGCACTGATAGTTTTTTTGTGCGGCTGAATGGTGGATTTTGTTGGATTATAAGATTGGGAAATAAATCCAATCACAAGAATTGCCATTAGAGTGCTTAGTTAGACAACTTCATCTAGCCAATGTAAGAGGAATTGGAGCACTTTCTCACTAACCCACACAAAAGTGAGAAATAAGTTGACTGCAACGAGACGAGAAATTGGTGTACTGTCATTACAATATGCACCTGATGGTCAAGTGCATCAAAGAAAGATAGAAGAAAACAGAGATGAAGCTGATGAGCTTGCATGGTAGGAAATGAGAAACGCCTACAGCAGAGGCTGCAAACACTCCCGGACTCATTAATGTTGATGAGTTGATGGATGAAGAACACCCATTGAATGCATGGGTGGAAGCAAAAGTGGAAAGGAATGTTACTGAGTTTGACCCTTGTCACTCATAGACAGAAGGATAATTAGATGGAGTGAAAACTCGAGATCTAGAGCTCAGAGTTAGAGAGGATCCACCTCTCTTGTTATAGCCACTTACTACAAGAGAGAGATAGCGGGACTCAGTTACTTTGCCGGAGACATCTAGACTGCCTACAAGTCAGCCTATATTAAGAAGAATTACCATAAGAAAGAGGGGAGACCAAGTTCCAAAGAAAAAATAAAGTTTACATATGTCAACTAGAAGAAGAGAGTCTCGACTCAAGTCACGAGTGGCATGATGATGATGATGAGACACTTCCACTTGAGTTTGAGGCGCTAAGTGCACAACAACCAATTTGTAGTGATGATTCCACATAGGCCCCCAATGATGATGATGATGATGATGATAGGGCTGTTGTTGGGGCTCCAGGAGTAGGAGCTGGTTATGGAGAGACAAGATATACGGCACTAGGATTTTCTCTGGATATGGAATTTACTACAAGTTATGTGCCAGAAATAAAAAATCAAGGTAGAGGAGAAGGACAAGGGGGGTATGAAGGCCAACAACATCAAGTAGTCTATGGTAATATGATTGGCCACCTTGGAGTCACACTATGGTGCAAGATCTACATATACTCTTCCGTTTCCGCCTCCCACTTAAATATACTCAGATATTAATAGTTCCCCTCTTAGCAGGGAATTTCAGATCGGATCAGGTCAGGGATCGAACCCCGCCAATCCCGATCCCGATCCGACCTAAATCAGCCAGAATTGACCGAATTGACCAGATCGGCTGTGGCCTCTTGGAGCAGGAGGAGGATAGGCATGTTGGCCTTCACAAGAACAAGATACAAGTGAAGCAACTAGTTCATACAAACCATTGGAATTTGGTGCAATGTTTCATCTCAATCTAACGAGAGCTTAAACCAGCAATATACACCAAGAGAGATTCAAAGAGGAATGCATGATCTAGCAAATTTCCTTTTTGGTTATGGCTACGAGACTATGCAGATTGATCAAGTATATGGACAATCAAAATCAAATGATGATGAGTCATTCAGTATGGATGGCAATATTAGATTTTTTATTTTTTTTACCGTGTAAACTTCAAAAATTGAACAACAAAACTTGCACATTTGATGTGTCACATTTTATGTTTGATGTTTATTATGATTATCATTGCTCTTTATGTAAAATTAAATGTCCAATGTAATATGAATACATTTATATTTTTTAATGTAAATGTGAACTTCTTCAATTTCACTGATTTTTTTCTGCATTTTTCTGATTTTTAATGAATTTTATGAATTTTCTGCATTTGTTTAGAATTTTCCTGATGTTTCCCCAGCTTTTAAAAATAAATAAATATTTTTTTAGTCTAGCCGATCCAGGATTGGCCAGACTTCCGATGGATCAACAAAATTGCCCGATCCAATACTTTTTTCCATGCCATTTGAAGGTATGGTTTATATTTTTCAGAATTACAATACATATATAGAAATGAAAAACCATGATGAATTTTATTTTTGGTTCAATGTTTGTGCTCATAGGGTTTAAAGGGTATAAAAGATTCTTTGACCACAATGTATATATTAGGATTTAGAGTTTGAACAAAAGCCCAATTTTAACCTCAATTAGGATTTAAAATTGGGCTTTTGTTCACTTTGCACAATTGAAAGATAACTAAGTTTGCTAATCATTAATTGACCTAATTGAGTAGTGATGTGAGGACCTTGTACGTTAATTTCACAATTGAACAAAAGCCCCAATCGTGACCTCAAATGTGGTTGCAAAATTGGACATTTGTACAATTAGTGCAATTGAAGGTCCATTTAGTGTGTTAGTCAGATAATTGACCCAATTGAGTAGCGATGTGAGAAGCTTGTAAGTTAATTTCAAGAATTGAACAAAAGCCTCAATTTTGATCTCCTATCCGAGAGAAATTAGAGCATTTTTCTAACTTATCCACATAAAAGTGAGAAACGAATTGATTGCAACAAGGCTAGAGAAGTTGGTATATTGTCATTACAGTAAACAGCTGAAAGTCAAGTGCATTCGAGAAAGACAACAAGGCAAGAGATGAGAGTAAGAGTTTGCATGGCATGAGATGGGAAGAACCTATTACACAGGCGGGAGACGTCATTGATTTCATTAATCTTGATGATTTGTTAGATGAAGAATATCCATTAAATGCTTGGGGTAGAAACAAGACAAGAATTAGATGTTCTAAGATATAACCATCGAGATCGTTCATGGGTTGACGAAGAATTAATGAAGTAGAGGCTCGAGATTCAGAGCTTAGAGTTAGGGAAGATCCAATTCCCTCATCATACCCTCTTAGAGAGAGAGAGTAAGTACACACACGCGCACGCGTGTGTGTGTGTGTAAGAGAGAGAGAGAGAGAGAGAGAGAGGGAGACGACATTCAACACATTCTTCAATACCTCCAAATTGTCTACTAGTCTACACTAAGAAGATCTAAACACAAAGAGAATGAAGAAGGTGCCAAAGACGAGAATAGGCTCCAAGGAGAAAATGACATATGTCAGACAACATTATAGAAGACGTTTGTTACAAGTAACCAGCAATGATGAAGAGACACTTCTACTAGGGCAACCATAGACGCAATGCCCAGTTGGGAGTGATTTCTCACACGAGCCCATATGGCTTGTACTAGGGCGAGAAGAGCTTGTTAAGGATAGGCGAGGACTACAACACCAAGGTTTTCTCTGGGTATAGGGCTTACAAACTATACGGAGGAATTGGATAACAAAGAGGCTGAGGATAAGGACAAGGACAATATGAGGACACAAAGCCTATGATTGGCCATCTTGGGAGGTCAACTATATGTCAACGTCTTCATATGCACCAACATTTTAGCCTCTGACATTACCATACTCAAATATGAGTGTTACTAGTGTTGAAACATAAGGAAGATGGGCACCATAGCCTTCAGAAAGTTCAGAACAAGGTCAATCATCTAGTGGATACAATCTGATAGCATTTAGTGCAACATTCCATCATAATTTGGAGAAAGTTCAAGCCAACAGCGTACAAGAGGGATTCAAAGAGGCATGCCTGATTTGGTAATTCCCTCTTTGGTTATGGGTTTAGTATGTAGATTGATTATTGACATGGGCCACGCACCAACCTGACAATGAATTACCCCTATCCGGTTGGCAAGACTAGTTTATTTTTTGTGACTTCTTGAACTCATGTATTTTGAAATGCATAGAATTTAACCATGATTATTTAGTTCTTCGTGATGACTACTTGCGTAATATGTTACATATGATGCTTATTGCAATATATTTGCATTAATCATTATTTTTCTATGCAAATGTACATTTCTTTATGCTTATAGCATTTTTCCTGAATTTTCCTGATATTTAGTATTTTAAAAAAATATTTTTTTAACACTGGCTGATCCAGGTCCACTGGATCGGCCAATCCAGTTGTTCTGATCCTGATCGGATCAGACAAGTCCGACTCAAATCCACCTTCTATGCCTCTGTACATACTCTTCATAATTCTGACTGAAGCAATGTGCAGGAAGATAAGCAAAAAGAGAAATTCCAGAAATCTTTATATAAGGAGATCAATAGCGCAGAATTTATTGAAATAATCATGGGACAAGCCACAAATTATACCAGTTATAAGCATTTCCGGATTGAATGGATATTGATGTATAGCTTAATTGGGAATTCTGGGCTCTTTTCTGTAAGATAAAATTCCATCCATTGAAAGTGTAAAATGTTACATAATGTAAAGAAAGAATAAAGATCCTCTTGTTCCCCTAGTCCTGCTCCATATCAAGTTGTTAATTGAGAAAAAAAGAAGATAATAATGGTCTCCAGAAAAGAAGAAAAAATGAAGAAATAATTCCCATAGCCGTATATTTCCCTTTCAATCAACTCTGTTTCTCTCCATCTTTAGGATTCCAAGGACGGTTATCAAGAAATTGGATTCTATTAGAAGCATGTTTTTGTGGTGGGGCAGTCAGTCAGGAAGGCAAGAAAGGAGGTTATTGCATCAGCCGAAAATGGTCTACAGGGATAAGGAGAATGGGGGTCGGGGACTGAAGGATATTGATTGCTTTAACTTGGCTTTGCTCTCCAAATGGCTGTGGACATTAGGGACGACGGAGGATGGATTGTGGCATAGGATCACAGCAGGTAATATTATGATACCACCAGAGTTTGGGATGTGCTGCCACCTGCTTATTACAGAGTGTCACCTGTTTGGAAAGGGGCTCTTTTGGCAGATGATGTGGCAAAGGCTGCAGTGCGGATCAGGCTAGGTGATGGTCGGAAGGCGCTGTTTTGGGAGGATAGATGGTGCGGGTGCCATACCCTTCAGGTGCTTTTTCCCAAGGTGGCGGCCTTATCTTCTCAGGTTGGGGAAACAGTTTCTCAGATTAGGCAGTTCCCCAGGGAGGGAGAGGTGTTTTGGGCACTCAATTTTAGAAGGCAGATGCGCGAGGAGTAAATCAACGAGTTCCAGTTGCTGCTGGCCACTCTTTACCAGATCCCAATTTCTACTTCTGTTCGTGATTCATGGGTGTGGAGCTGGACGTCGTCGGGTCTGTTTTCCGTTAAGGCAGCCTATGATTTGATTGTGGATGGGGGAAGCCGGTATGAATTTAGCAGGCAGGTGTGGAAGCATAGAGCCCCCCTTAAAGTGAAAGTGTTGGTGTGGAGAGCCTCGTTGAATCAGCTCCCGACTTGTGATAGGATTGGCAGATTTATGGAGAATCTAAACACGGTGTGCAGCTTGCGTGGAGAGGAGCTGGAGGATATTAATCATTTGTTTGTCCTCTGCCCGTTTTCCACGGAGGTTTGGCAGTTGATGCTTCAGGGAATTGGCAACCAGTCACAGATGCAATGGCCAGTTTTGTCAGTTATAAAGCTGCTGAAAGGCTGAGGGTTGTGCAAGTGGAACGGGAGGACCGGCACATATGGTGGCTTATTTTGCATGCGACGTTGTGGGCGATTTGGGGCGTAAGGAATCATGCCATTTTTTGTAGGGAGACGACGTTGCCCGAGAGGACGGTAAAACTCATCTAATGCGAAGTGAAGGAATGGGGCTTGTACAGTTGTAACGTTGGTACCTCTGCCATTTAGGCTAGGTGGGGGGAAGATGATTGATGTGGGGTGTGGGGGGGCCTCTGAACCCCAGTTTTTCTTTTGTTTTCAGTTTTGGGAAGGGTTCCAGTTTGGGGGTGGCTACACGGTTTTGTTGTATTGTGGGCATGCTTTTCCACTTGTAAATTCTCCTTTTACTTTATATTAATGTGGTACCATCCACTTTCAAAAAAAAACTCTGATGCTGCTATCACCCATTCCAAAAATATTGAAGAAAATATACAGTTGCATGGAATTCATTTGACCTCATCCTCCAGAGGGTTCCCAGCTGTTTTCTAAACCTGAGCTGTCTATTCCCCTTTAATTAATCTTGTGCTGCTAGCATCCATTCTGACAATAATCATTCATCATTCAATTCACTGAAAGAAAGATATGGTTGCATGAAATGCATCAGAAACCCCAGGTATTATTTTAAACCCGAGCTCTCTCTCCTCCTCAACTGGATGCAAGTCTCTCCACCATTTTATCATTTATCACATGTGTCAGAAACTACCCTGGTCGAATTAAAACTCCTCAGCAAGCCACTACTGCAGTTGACAAAGATGCAAACCATAGATCCTTTGCCAATTCCACAAAATGCAGAGAATAATAATACTAAAACCTTTTACAACTCTATCAGCAGATAACTCTGAACATTCTTACTGTTTATCTGCTGACAAGGAACCTAACAGAATAGTGTCCTTTCTTTCCCACTGCCATATTCCCTTTCCCTTCAATCTTCACAGGTTTTAGTTGCAAACTAAACCAGTCAACTGTATGATTTCTGGCTTTGTCAGTAACTTATTGTCTGTCCTGTTTCAAGTCCAGATCAAGTTATTGTTTTGTTTTTCTACTGTGATGTATATAATTCTAGATAGTTGACACTCATTTTTCATCAAATTCAATCCATCTTGCAGCACCAAATGAAAGGAAATCCAGTTTTTAGATCTGGCCTTCTTCATTAGGATTCTTTCACATTTGGTCCTTTACCTCTTCTTTTTTTCCCTGGAAGAATGCAGAAGTCTTTTGGAGTACAGGGAAACATTACTTCAAATGCCAGCAATCTTGGTTGTTATTCCAACTTTTGCACAAGACAGAGGAGATAGGTTTCTGGAATCTGCTCCTCAACATTGTAATGTTTGTTAATTAGCCCATACAAACTCATCTTGTCATCCCAACCCCACCAAAAAAGAACGCAGGTGTATGTGTATAACACCATTCTTACCTATGGCAAAGAATGAAATTTAGATAATAAGATACATGATCGCTATAGTTTTGCGTACTACCTCAAACACTTTGCTCTGTAGATCTTCTGCAAGAACATCAACCTGCAAGCCTTCATTTCTTATATGCGTACTGCATTTCCTCGTAGATGTGGAAGTGGATGCCTAAGACCCACAACAACTCTTGAAATCCCTGCCTAATCAATGAAACATTAGTGCCTTAGAAACATACATTTACCATTGATCGTTTAGAATACATACTAAAAGATGGACAAAAATTACCATCATGATGCGTAGCAATATGAATTTAATCATGTTCAACAGTACAAAACAGATAAATATGATGGATATAAGGAGGATCATGTCATAGATCATGATGCCAAAAAAAACAAGGAATTAATAAATTGACGAAGCAAGAACGTGAAGTAATATCTTCTGAGTTTTCTCATACAAGAAGTGTATGATCTTTTCATCTTCCTCCATGGTCAGGAACAACTATGAGCTGAGTATATAGGCGAAATGGACTTTATCCACACACTATGAACAACGACTTCAGATAAGGAAGGGTCGAGGAAAAAAAAAAAAATTTATCTAATCATGGCATTAAGCAGTGGCACTTGAGACAGACTACAACAGAGTAACAAATTTTATAGAAAACAAAGGGAAACCACTAATAAATTATAAATGCACTCGGAGATTCTGTATTCCAAATCGAAAGGCACAGAGAACGGCTGCTACCGTAATGCACACCCAACGCACGACTCTAACCAAAGAGAGAGAACCGGTGGATTTGATAAAAGCAGCGGCTGGAACACTCTACCCTTACGAGGGACGAGACAGGAGTCTGATCGCCGTAGCAGTCACCGGGTTCCAAGTTGAGGTATGCAGTGGCGCCACGGCAGAGCTCGCCGGCAGCCTCAACGGCCTGCAGCTCGGCGCATTTGGTGCCCTGTGCGTACAGGAATCCCTCCCCGACAACGTGGTTGCCCCTGGCGACGACGCAACCGAAGTTGGGATGGGGCGAGGTCAGACCCGCGGACAGGTCCGCTATGTCGGCGGCGCGGCGCACGTGGGTAGCATCCAGGGCGTGGTTGGCGGCGGCCACAGAAACGTCGGTGGTCGTGCTTCTGCAATGGCATGACACCGGTCGGAGGACGACTCCTCGTCCGGAGTAGCACGCCGGAGCGCATAGCAACGCCATGATGCCGCGCGTGGCGATGTGGTGAGGGGTTTGGAAACAGCACTACTCTTGGTGAATCCATCGTGGAGATAAACGAAGAGGACGGTCCTACGCCCGCATCGATTTTTTTTCATAGTGTTATCTTATTTCATTTGAAATTTTTACTGTTTTATTTTTAGAAATAGTTGCAATAATTAAAAGAGCTTTTTCTTATATATTACTCTATTTAAATAAAAATAATTAATTAATTAATTAAAAATCTCTATTAAATATTTGACTAATTTTTTAATGTTTAATAGAACTGTAACTCGTTATAATAAGTATTATCTTCTGTTAGTATACGTTAAATATAATTATAATAAAAATATCTATATTACAATTAAAAACTCTTAATCAATTTATATTAAAAAATATATGAGAATTCATCACGAGAAAATACTTAAATGTTTACCCACTTTCACATAGGTGGCCATGCCCATGCTGGCAGCGGGCCTCCTACTTGTGAGGGGGATAGACTTGCTCGAACAAGCATTAAGTATTTTCCTTCATCCTGTATTAACATTTCTACACAAATAAATTACCTTAAGAAATTTTATTGTAATCAGCCGTAAAAAAATTGACGAACATATTTCAGGTATTGCTATAGAGAAATATTTTTTACTTGACTTTATATTTTGTGAGATTCGGTGTCCGAATTGGCAAAATGTTGAATAGGCCACCTGTGCTTTTCTATCAAGTCACCCAAGATAAAAAAAATAAAAAATTTCTCAGCCATTCCGAAAGTTGGGATCAAGTTCTATGTAATGTTGCCCCCCTTCCTCCACAACCTTCACTGTGAATACTAGTAAGCAGTCGCCCTCCTCCACAATATCAGCAATGGCAACGTGGCACTGGCATCTTCTTATCAGTAAACAGTCTGCAAAGTCTCGCCTACCCCCAAGCACATATGTATAAGGTTTCTTATGTCTTGACCGGATGCATATCTACTTACGTGTATTTATGGCATCATAAATATGATAATAACAGCACATACAAGTATAAGTCATAATATGCATAAGAACAAATCTAAGTTTATATTAGATTTCTAGTTTAATCAATTTTGCCCATATATTATGATCACATGACTATTTTCTAATTTACAAAATTACTTTATCTGAATATTCTGTCATTCTTTCATATAGTTAGATATTTTACTATGTGTGGTGGTATTTTTCTGTTTGGGCCGGAGCCAAACGGTCCTCCACTGAGAGATGAAGGGAAACGCTCGTCGGTGCGGACAGTAGTCTGTAAGAACCAGAATAGGATCAGGGGGGTCCGGTTGAAGAATCGGGGGAAACCCTCTGATGCCTAAGTCAGTAGACTGTAGGAAGGCTTGAGGAAGAAGAGTTCGCTAGTGTGTGCCTCGCGTGGAGGTGTGTATGGCCAGGGTTGCGTTACCTTTGCATGGGGTATACCTGTGCCTTTTATAGGCGAAGGTTCCGAAACGGTTGGGTGTGCTTGCCTATTTGATGATGCCTGAAAGGGGAGCCGGTTAGCGTCCTTAGTGGGGAGGTTACATGTTGAGGCGCCCGTTGGGGGCCCTTGCAGTTAATGCTCCCTTGAATGTGGGACGTGCGCAGCACTGCAGCAATAACCGCCATTGGGAGGCGAGGAGGTTCCTTGCTCTCCCTGGTCAAGAGGTGTCGAACAGGGGACCTGTTCGGTAGTTGTGCTGTATACTCGGTACCCGGAGGCAAGCCTGGACCAAACAGGCTGGGGGGTGCCCAGAGACAATCCTTGGAGGACCCTGGGACCCCTTAGGTTGCCATAATCGTGTTCGGAAGCTGTCCGAAGACATGTGGCTTTAAGGGCCAGAGCCATGGCGTCTGGATGGGTCGAAATTGGGCCGTACAGGGCCTTGGTGGGCCCGTGAGCTCAGGAGGCTAGAAATAGCCTCCACACTTGCCCCCCACGCTCTCATGCTGGCGCGAGGATCGCGGCACTTGAGAGCAGAGGTCTGCTCGGATGTCACTCGCATTGAATGCGATATCGACCTTGGTGGTGCGACGGTGCTAGGGCGACGCCGTTTGAAATCTCTCCTCGGGGACGGAAAAGCTCATGATGGCGGAGGTGACGTGCCAAGCGGAGGACACCTCGCAGTAGCTTCAAACGGGCCGTTGGAGCAGGTGAAGCTTCATTTCCGCTTTTCGAATTTCGTGCCCCTTCCTTCTTATAAGGAAGAGGGGGGAACGAAGGTGGGACTTACGCCTTCAAAAAGCTTTTTCTTTCTTCCACTTTCGTCTCCAGGGTCTTCATCTTCTTCCTTGCGATCCAGTCGCTTTCTTCCTCCGCTACTTCCTCTTCTTCTCTCGGAGATGTCGCAGAAGGGAAAGGTCGCGGCCGCTGCCAGAGCGAGCGGGACGGTGCCGACGGTGCCACAGCAAATGAGGTACAGATACTTCGATGGCCTCCGTGAATGGTACCTGATCGGATCGGAGTATGACATCGTCCTCGCCGCGGAGGAGGATTCATACATGATGCAGAAGCCTGGGTGCATCGCCATGTCCCAGGACTTGCTGGAAGCAGGGCTCTGGCTGCCGCTGCCGGCAGTTGCCAGGGACATCCTCAACACATGGGGGATCGCCCCCATTCAGCTGTCGCCGAACTCATGGCGCACCATCTGCGTCTTCTGTATCTCCTGCAAGTTGCGGGAGATCGAGCAGACAGCGGACCTCTTTCGGGGGCATTTCAGCCTCGCATTGTCCCCGATGACTGGTATTGGCATTTTCTACACCAAGCACCGGCCGAACAAAATGCGAATCAACTTCTCGCCCAAGTACTCCAACAATAAGGGATGGACGCACCGGGTGTTCTTCATCGCTCGCAATGAGGGGGCGCCGGAGTGGGGGTTCCCCACTTAGATTTCTGATCCGCGCAACAAGGAGATGGTCCCTCTGCTGATCCAGGATACGGCCAAGATCTCTGACCGCCTCAGTAACATCTACGTGGACAAGGCGGAGGAGTATCTGACGGAGGCCCAACTGGTTCAGCATGGGCTCAGCCGTGCATGGAGTAAGTTAAATCCCTGTCCTCAGAGATTTTTTTTATTGGCAGTGGAGCCCTTCTCCTCACTCTTTCTTTTTGCGCAGGTGCTGAAGAGCTAGCTGCCGGTCGAGATACGGAGGAGATGGCCCTTTATACCGAGCAGATCGCTGTAACGGCGTACGTGGCGGTTACGGGCGAGGATCCCCCAACTCTTCCTCGTCCGACCATTCCCGCAGTGAGTCGCCCAGCCAAAGGGCGAGCCACTGGGAAGAAATCCTTGAAGACAAACCTTCGGGAGGAGACTACCCCCAAGATGACAAAACAAGCCACACAGCAAGCGATTGAGGAGGGGGCAGAGGAGGAAGAGGAGATCCCCCAGCTTCAAGTGTGCAAAAAACAGAAGCTGGTAAAGGCGGCCGAACAAGTGAGGCCGCAGACCACGGCGGAGGCAAGACCCTTGTCGAAGGAGGGGATGTTCTCCGAGCTTGGGCTGGTTGTAGCCAGTGACCAGTCCGATGAAGACTCCTAGAGGGAGCAAGTGCGGGCAACTGCGCCGGAGGACCGAATTGAGGAGGGGGTCGCGGACACAGCGTCCAACACCCCAGCAGAGGTGGCGCGCGTGGCCACGGAGGGTGAAGATGTTGCCACGCAGGAGTCCACCTCCAGAGAGGGAGTGGAGGCGATGCGCACCAAGGATGCGCCCGGGAGCGCAGCTCTTTCTCCCACGGCATTTTTCATGGATATATATATATATATATATTCTTTTTCTTTTAAGAGTACCGAGTCCAACTTTAAAATGCCCCAGATCTGAGTAAAGTTGGACTCGGTACTCTTAAAAGAAAAAGAATAGTCCAACTTTAAAATGCCCCGAATCTGAGTAAAGTTGGACTCAGTACTCTTAAAAGAAAAAGAATATATATATATATATATATATATTTCTTTTGATTTTGTCTTTCTTATCTTTTCTTTTCTTTTGCTCTTAAAGGAAGGATGGGCAGTCAGGTTCCTTGATCACATGCCTTCACTTCCTTCGCAATTCACTTAAGGGGAAGGAGGAAAACCAATCACCTCTCTCCTACTAGCCTTAACAAATTTGCTACATTAGATTCAGCTAGTCTAAGTGGTTGTGTAGTGTGTGTATAAAAACTTCTTGCCATAAATCCTTACATAAGGTAGACAGGGAGTGCATGTAATCCTTTACTAGAGGCTACCTAACATGCATGTTTGCAAAGGGATGTGACAACTTCAAAATTTTAATGGTTAAAGATTAGACACATAGTCTGTGTTTTGCAATGCCAAGCATTTTTATTCAAAGATGAAACATTGTGAAATTTTTATTTGCATATGTACAAGCTAAAAAGAAAAAATGAAGCACTGGTTAGGGTGAGGACTATGAATGCATGCTTATTCTATCCTTCCTAATTTATTTATAGGAAAAGAAAGTTAGACAAAGAATTACCTGATAATGAAAATCTGTACACATGGGTTGCCTCCCAAGAGCGCTAAGTTTATCGTCTTTAGCCGGACGCAATTAGGCTCCATTTGGATCAGCTAACTTGGTAGACTCAATTTTCAAGGAAGGTGGGCTTTCAAAGAAATGCTTTAACCTCTGCCCATTAACAATGAATGATTGTCCAGTTTTAGGGTCAAGAATGATGACAGCACCATTGTCACAAGCTTTGACAACAATGTAAGGACCATCCCATCTGGACTTTAATTTTCCTGGAAATAGACAAAGCCTAGAATTAAATAACTAGACCTTATCATGTACTTGAAAAAATTTCTATGAATGTGTTTATCATGGAATGCTTTGGCTTTGGCTTTATAGATCTTTGGCTTTGGCTTTGACTTTGGCTTTATAAGATCGCTAGCAATTATGATGGGCCAAGTCTCATTCTCTCCTAAAAAGATGTACTTTAAACTAACAGGGAGTGGTTTTGGCTCAACCTTAGGAGGACACTCTAATGGAAATGATGGATCATTATTCTGAAATAAGGAATTAAATCGTCCTTCCTCTCCCTCAAACCCTAGAGCACAGGGTTGGTCTACTGCTTCTTCCACACAGGATTCTTCCAAGGAGTCTACCATTAGACAACTCTCTCCTTGATCATGGTGCCTAGATGCCCTAAAAATATTGATATTAACCTGCCTATCCCCAAATGATATATCCATCATCCTGGTAGCACAATCAATGTTAGCTCTAGCTGTGGCAAAAAAAGGTCTACCAAGGATGATGGTGGACTGAGTTAAATCTTGAGGAGTGTTCATGTCCAGAATGATGAAATCGACAGGGAAGTAACAATCATTGATTTTTACAATAACATCTTCAACTAAGCCTTTAGGAGTGGTGACAGAACGATCGACTAGTTGAAGGACAACAGAAGTGGGTTTCAATTCTCCTAACCTGAATTTCTCAAAAATAGCAGAAGGTAGGAGATTGACATTGGCTCCCAAATCCAAAAGGCCGCTTTCAAAAGTGACTTCACCGATGGTGCAAGGAATTAGTAGAGTGCCTGGATCTTTGAGCTTTTTATGGAGTTGGTTCAAGACAATGGCACTCACAGTTTCTGGAAGAATGATTGTTTTAGTTTTATTTCTTACTTCACGTTTTGGAGTGCACATTTCTTTTAAGAACTTGGCATAGGCAGGCACATGCTTGATGGCATCAAGGAGAGGAATGTTGATGTGAACTTGCTTAAAGAGTTCCAAGAGTTTTTCATTACCAGTTGTTTTTTTTTTAGATTTTGACTTTAAAGCTTCAGGAAAAGGGACTCTTGGAATGTAACAGCTTGGGTCTTCATTTATTTTGATTTTGTCTAGAGGTTCTTCAGTCATTTTCTCTTTTTTCTTAGATTTTTCAACATTTTCTTCAATCTCTTCTTCAATTTCAGTTTCAATTTCATTTTCCTTATCCTCATGCAATGTTGACATGTGTAGGTGAGGATTTATTCTGATTTTTCCACTTCTTAAGGTTGACACAGTTTTAACATTTTCTACTTGGCAGCCCCTAACTTGGGCAGGAGGATGGTCCTGTTGTATAAATTGATTCTGGTTTTGTGGTGCTGGAATATTCTGGATAAAAGCTTGTTGTGGGTTTGGTGGAGGAGGTGCATTTGGTCGAGCAGGTGGTCTGTACCCCTGGACTTGATGGTATTGCTGGTTCTGATAAAATTCAGGAGGGTTGTTCCTTGGGTTTGCTATAGCTTGACTTGGCAGCTGACCTGATTCCCTCCTTTGACATACTTCAGCAATTTGGGACTCTATTCTTGCCAAATTTTGTTGAAATTTTTGGTTTTGATTTTGATATTGACTTTGTTGTTCTTGCATAGTTTGGCATAGAGTTACCATCATATTTTGGAGTTGATTCATTTTATCTTCCCAATTGGGCTGAGGAGGTGGTGGTTGATTATATGAAGGTTGTTGGAAATTGGTGTAAGTAAATTGATTGGAGTTTTAATTTCCTTGGACTTGTGGAGGTTTGGAATAAGAAGATTGGCCAAATCCTGAATTCTGATTGGGATAGGATTGACCATACATAGATTGCTTAAAAGAAGGTTGAGACACTTGTTCAGATTGATTTTTCCAAGAAACGTTCGGATGGTTTCTCCAACCAGGGTTGTATGTGTTAGAATATGGATCGTATGAGGGTTTGTAGAAACCTTGGGCAGCTTGGACTTGTTCTTGAATAAAAGGGGGTAATTGGGCAGTAGTGGGACAAGTATTAGTAGGATGAGCTGAGCTAGCACACATAGAGCAAGTTTCAGGTGGTTGAGAAAATTTGGGTGTGGCTTGCCCAGTTAGAGATAGTAATTGATCAAATTTTTGTTCCAACTTCTGCTCCAATCTCTGATCAAGTCTAGCTAACAGATCTTCTACCTTAGAATCTGATTCTTCTCTCCCTCTTAATTCATACAACCCTGCCTTCCTTACCGGTCCTAGTGCTCTCTCATAAGAGTGGAGTGAGGCATGATTGATAGAATTCTCACTCAATGTTTCAAACAGATTATATGCCTCATCCTCGCTCTTAGTCATGAATGCTCCTCCACACGAGACATCAACCATCTGCCTATTTGATTATTTTAGACCTTCATAAAAAGCTTAGACTATTTGACACCTCGACAGACCATGGTCGTGACATTTTCTAAGCAACTCTTTCAATCTCTCCCATGATTCATGCATTAACTTTCCCGGGTGTTGGGAGAATCCAGTTATTGCCCTTCTCATGGTGTTAGTACAACCAATGGGGTAAAATTTCTTCAAAAACTCCTGCTGCATTTCTGGCCATGTTCTAATGGTTATCCCTATGGTTCCTAACCAATGTTTGGCCTTATCTTTTAAAGAGAATGGAAATAGGGTCAATCTCAAGGCATTTTATGTGAAATTTTGGATCCTGACAGTGGAACAAATCTCTAGGAACTCATCTATATGCTTATAGGGATCTTCATTGGGATTGCCATAGAAGGATGACAACCTTTGAATGATTTCTGGCTTGATTTCAAAGTGATTTGTAGGAATTTCTGGCCTGATGCAAGTAGCATGTTGATAATCAGAAGGAATAAAGTACTCCTTCATCTGTCTGGGTGCGACCTCCTCTACATTCCTAGCAACTTGGTTCTGGTCTTGGTTGGCCATCCTATGAAAGAATCTTTCAATCTCATCTATAGGTTGAGTCAAATCTATGTTCAAGGAGCGTCTACCAAGCATGCACAGTTGAAAAGCCTTCTATTTATGATTTTTGACTTTTTAGATTTTTATTGATTTTTATGAACAAACACAAACAAACAAACACTTCAAAACAAATTAACCTAAACACTAAGTGTTCCTTGGACTTATGTTATTTTTCTCAAAATCAGATTTATGCTTGCTTAAATCCAATCCTAACTCTTCTTGTACCGTCCAGGTAAGAGGTGGAGTAGAGGGAGGCCCCCCTTGCTTTCGCACAAACCCAATTAAATAACCTCTAGCTCACTTAAGCATAAGCTTTTTAACCTCTAATCTTAGACACCAGACTTAAAGAGTAGTCTTAGAATTAAGAAATGATAAATCTAATTATGAACCCTAGGCCATGTCTACTGATTTTTATTGAAAGTTTAGGCAAATGCAAGAATGTGAATTTTTTTTGTGATTTTTAGGCAAATGAAAGGGTGATGAAATCCCTCACCTTATCTTTATTTTTTCTAAGGGTGATGCCCTTAAGCAGTCCCTTTTACAAATGTGAAATGCAACAAATCAACTTCAAACAATGGTTTTCTAATGCTAAGTCTAATGCATGAAAAAAGAGATAGAAATCATACCTTTCCCCGCACTCTTCAATGCAAAAAAAGAAGAAGTGGAATTAAAATGATAATTAAAATGATGAATGACCTAAAATAAGTGATTCTAATCTTAAGAAGATGAAATTTTTAATTGCAAAACAAACGGCTTATATGAAAGAGCGATTTGGAATTTTTTTTAGATTTTAGATTTTTTAATTTTTATTTAGTTTTTGAACTAAATGAAATGAAACTTAACTAAGAAAATATAAAGTGATACTATAAACTAATTCCAAACCACTCAAACCACCAAAAGGCCAATTATTACATGCCAACTAAAAAAAATCTCTGTACATGCACAGAGAGTACATGAAATCCTCACTACAAGTTTCACTCACACTCTTCTATCTAAAATTTTGAATTAAAAGAAAATGCGAAAAGAAATCAACAAGCTCTCCTTCTCCAATGGGCTCAAATGTCAAGCTTGTTGCCCAATTGACGAGCCCAGAGGGGGGTGAATGGGTCTTTAAAAATTAATCTAGAAGATACCTGTAACTAAAAATATTCACACAACGTTCTTCAAAGTAGGTTAGTGACAGTTAGTTGAAATAACAAACACACAAAGAAGACAATCACACAACACAAGGTTTATCCTGGTTTGGACCTCCTTTCCTTAGGAGTCCTACGTCCAGTCCCTGAGCAACAACTCAGGATTTCACTAACTAGGGTACAATCCCCCTAAGGACGCTACAACACCCAGCTTAGTTGGTCTTCCTTCACACCCGAAGGGAACAACACCCTGGATACCACACCAGGTCTTCCTTCACACCTGAAGAGAACAACACCCTGGATACCACCAGGTCTTCCTTCACAACCGAAGGAAACAACACCCTGAATACCACCAGGTCTTCCTTTACAACCGAAGGGAACAACACAAAGAGAGTAAATGAAATTTAAGCCCATAGATCAAACTTTTGATAAGCAAGGATCTGAAGTAACTAGAACTGAGAGCTAAGAGATTTTAAGCAAGGCACACTCTCAGAACTATACATGCTCTCTCAAGATTTTTACAAACTAGTGGAGAGCAAAAGAGCAAGAGCTAAGTGGAATAAAGGTTCTTTACTCTGGACTTTCTTCAGAAGAATTTGACTGCTTGAATGCGCGAGATGTGTTCTTCTGTTCTTCTGACTTGAATTTATATCTTCAATTTGAAATGTAGACGTTGAAGTGTTCGTTGTCTCTCTTTTGAGTAGTCGTTAGACTGAATGACATCTGGAGTCTTGGAAGCTTCCAGTCAACAGTCTTTTGATTACTTGAGCACGCAAAGAGATAGATCTTCAGAAATATCCGTTGGCTTCTATTTGTTTAACGTTGTACTATGAAGCTGGTTCAGAGGTCTGCACAAATGTCAAGCTCAAATAGCAGACAGCTAAGCTGTCTCTGATGTCAGTCAACGTTAGTAGCCATAGACATGAAAATAGTAATGCCAAATAACTTAAGTCTAAAGGACGTTATCAGAGTAGGCACGATAAAGGGTGATATGGCCTGCATGCATGCAGAGATACGTTCAGATCTCATAAATGCAAAAGCGTCAGAGAGATGTCTACGTGGACTTTGACCAGTCAACACTTTAAGATAAATAAGATATTAAGATATGAAGTCGATGACTATATGACTTAGGAAATCGTTATGAGTCATAGCAAATCGTTATGTGACAAAAGATATATCATGAACATTTAATGAATCGTTGCACAAAGCAAATTGATGTGTTTCTGAAGAAATAGATGTGAAATACTTATCAAATCGTTATGAATAAGTCAGGTTGACCAAGTCGTTATGAGACAGAAGAAATCGTTGTGAAACACTAACAAATCGTTGTGAGATGCAAATCGTTGCGAGTTCTAAAGAAATCGTTCTGATAACTTATAGAGTCGTTACGGCGAACAAGTCGTTGCGAGTTCTAAAGAAATCGTTACGGTAACTTATAGAGTCGTTGTGACGAGTAAGTCGTTACGGGCTCTAAAGAAATCGTTACGGTAACTTTTAGAGTCGTTACTACATCGACTTGTTTGAAACAACATGACTTTTCAGCCAGAAAAGGAATCGTTATGATAATTCTATTGAAATCGATATGCTTATAACGAAATCGTTCTGGACTTAGAGAAATAATATGTTGAAGAGATTAAAGCTTCAGAGAAGTAGTGCATACCTTTTGTGGGCTTGTTTGACATTGGTGTTTTTTCTGTACTCAAGACTTATGAACTATTCATTAGATATAATTGATAAACTCTTGTTGGTTTTGTTAATCATCATATATATATATATATATATATATATATATATATAAATATAATTAGTTAAAATTACATGGGGACAGACTGATCATCAAAGCTCAATCTCCATGTTCCACTTCTATGTAAATTTGAAATAAAAATCTCAATAACAAGTCACTAAGAAGCTCAATGCAAATAAAATCAAATGAAAGCAGATTTAAATCAAACTCTAATGCCTCCCCAGCAACGGCGCCAAGATGAACGCGGCATTGTTGATCGTACACTTTCATTGTCTAGAGTTCTTTGTACACATCAACATGCTCACCTTCTCTAAACTGTCTCACAAATTTAAAATAGCAAAGATGAACTAGCAAAGTAGTGAGAACAGGTCATTTCCACAGGGAGACGGAATAAAGTTTGACTTAAGAAACTGCTTTTTGAAACTAATCTAACAAACACTATAACACCATATTAGAATTAATGCTGTAAACATCACCTATCAAATCTCTCACAACTCAATAGATCAAACATAATGAAAGAACAAGCAGAATTGAAATTAAAAGAAAATTGATGTCACTGTACCCTCACAATTGAGGGATCAAACAGAAAATAAGAACATAAGGGAATAAGGCGCAATAAACTTCAGAACAACCAGCAGAAATTCAAATATCTATACCCTCACAGCTCGAGGGATCAGCAGGCACACAATAAAGGAAATGTAAATTGCAACTTCAACTCATGACCTGTCCAGAACAAAGATTAAAAACACCAACGAAATGGAAATCTCAAAGAAAAGAAAATAGAAAAGAAAGAGACAGTCTCTCTGATCTCTCAAATCCTGGTTGTTCTCTGCTACCTCCGAAAACTTTCTGGACACCGTCGCCCTCCAAGACGCCAGACAGACCCAGAACTAACCAAGAAAAGGAGGAGTTCCTGGTCGCTATGTGCCTTCTCTACTACGTACGACGTCGGGATTCCTCAGACGCACCAGATGCCAGCCACCACCAATCCCTCACAAACTCCACAGAAGAGATGAAGCAGAATGTCGATTTCAGCAAACCAAGAAAAGAAACATAAACCTTCAAATCCTCACAGAACAACAGAAAACTCTCAATTTCTCACGGAACAGAAGATGCAGAAACCCCTGAAATTCCAGACTCAACACCCCAATCTCCCAACACAAAAAAAAAAATTAACCAACGCAGAAGAACTGGAAAATTTCACTAGATTGAACTAAAACATAGAAGAAATGGTATAAACGCCACTGGATCCTCCACAACAGAAAAGAACAAAATAAAAATTAACTCCCAGCAACAGCATCGATCCCCCTCCAGCCTTCAAAGAAGAAAACCAAAAGAAAAAGTTGCAATCGCCTTCCGAATGAACACAGAAGAAGTCGCCTACAATCATCCTCTTCACAGTAGTAGAAATGGACAAAGCAAAACAGAAGAAATGGACAAAACAATTGCTCCTGGATCACTCTCTGGAACACAAAGAAATGAAAAATGTTACTGGATCGAACTCTCCTAACCCAACCATCTACAAAAGAAAACCCAAAAAAAAATCTGAACTAAAAACCAGATACGGAACCCCCCAGACGAGTAGAGCCCCCTCTGGATGTCGAACCCCCTACAGATGCTGAAAGGAAAAATATAGAAGAAAAATGGAAGAAAAATCCCCCCAAATGTTGAACTCCCGAAGCTGAGGACCTTGGGGTCCTTAAATAGCTTCCTGGAATCCCCACGCCCGAGCTCTGCACGCCTTTGGCCGCCTCCTGCTTTGTCGAGCACCCAACAACCACTGTTGGGCTTCGCCAGCTCAGCTCTTCCGCCAGCTTCACACGCCTGGTGTCTTCACGCTCGCCAGCCCGCACCGCACACACCAGCTCTGCTTCGCACGAACCCATCGCTAGCCTCCTCACCTCACACAAATCCGCAGTGCGCCAGCTGCGCATCTTGTCTCCATCGCGCACCAGCCAGCTTCACACGGCCAGATCCGCAGCGTAGAGTTCCAGCAGCACACACCCATCGCGGCCCGCCCCAAGCTCCACCGCCTTCACATGCCACCTCCAACAATATGGTGGAAATAAAAGGTTTTAAGCAGGGTTTCGGTGGCCAGTTCTAGTGAGATGAGAGAAATGGTACGATGGGATTGGTATTAAAATCTTATTTATTTATATATTCATATCTATTTACTATTTTACAAAAATACTATTATAATAAAAATTATTTATTTACAAATATCTTTTATTTCTCAAAATGTACTTGTGAAAAGAGAAAACAATTTTTATTAGTAAAACTATTCAAAAGGTATTGCCTTTATTAAATGAAAATCTAATTATGTGTTCTTCCAAAAATTTAACTAATATGCTAAAAAAAACTATTCATGAATAGAATGAAAATTAAAATCAAAATGCACATTATTTATAGACAAATGATGTCTAAAATTAACTAAATGTATGAAATTTAACACAAAAATTTCTGTAGTTATCAATCAGCAGGGTCAGAAGTGCCGTTGCAGGGAGCGATGGTAGGTAGTGGTAGCTTCGGTGAGACCCGGGCCTCCAGGATCTCCACGGTAAACGGGGAGCGGAAGTCTAGGTCTTCATCTATCGCGGTTTTGCCCTCTGCCCTTTGGACCATCGCGTCCACGCGGCGCTCCAGATCAACGACGCGATGGAGGCGTCTTGCTAACTCCTGGTCGGAGTACACGGAGCCCTCGCGTCTGGACCTGTGGGAGTTGGCGCCCACGGCGGAACGCGGGGGAGGCGGAACCACCACGGAGCGGCGGGGTGAGTTGTCCTGCCGCTCCGGTGTCCGACGCGCCGATTGGGCCCGACACGATCTTCGGAGCGATTCTGCATGGTGTTCCTGCGGCACTGGAGGGACGCAGGATCGTCAATGGGATGATTCCGCGTGCTGCTCTGGTGGTGGAACTGTCAGGGGCGGCTGTGCGGCCAACTGGGCCTAGAGGCCCTGGTAGATCCCTACCAGATGATGCATCTGCCTCCGGAGCTCTGCTATCTCCAGGGCGGTTGCTGGCACAACAGCAGCAGGGACATCACCGGTTGCACCGGTGGGGGTGACGGCGACGTCGATAGGGGGGACTCTATCGCGTGAGTCCACGTGCAACTGCCGCGACCTTGTCGCCCTGCTGCCTGGGTTCTGGTGAGAGGAACATCCGTGAGCCATGGCTGATGTCGTTCCCACAGACGGTGCCAAAAGTGTGGTGGTGTTTTCTTGTTTGGGCCGGAGCCAAACGAGCCTCCACTGAGAGATGAAGGGAAACGCTCGCCGGTGCGGACAGTAGCCTGCAAGAACCAGAATAGGATTGGGGGGGGGGGGGGGCTCGGTTGAAGAACGGGGGGAACCCTCTGATGCCTAAGTCAGTAGACTGTAGGAAGGCTTGAGGAAGGAGAGTTCTCTAGTGTGTGCCTCGCGTGGAGGTGTGTATGGCCAGAGTTGCGTTACCTTTGCATGGGGTATACTTGTGCCTTTTATAGGCGAAGGTTCCAAAACGGTTGGGTGTGCTTGCCTGTTTGATGATGCCTAAAAGGGCGCACCGGTTAGCGTCCTTAGCGGGGAGGTTACACGTTGAGATGCCCATTGGGGGCCCTTGCAGTTAATGCTCCTTGAACGTGGGACGTGCGCAGCGCTGCACCAATAACCGCCATTGGGAGGCGAGGAGGTTCCTTGCTCTCCCTGGTCAGGAGGTGCCGAATAGGGGACCTGTTCGACAGCTGTGTTGTATGCTCAGTACCCGGAGGCAAGTCTGGACCGAACAGGCTGGGGGGTGCCCGGAGACAATCCTTGGAGGACCCTGGGACGCCTTAGGTTGCCATAATCGTGTTCGGAAGCTGTCCGAAGACACGTGGCTTTAAAGGCCAGAACCCTGGCGTCTGGATGGGTCGAAATTGGGCCGTACAGGGCCTTGGTGGGCCCGTGAGCTCAGGAGGCTAGAAATAGCCTCCACACTATGATACTTGATTATTCATCTATGTATATGATTATCAGACTAGATGTTCAAATATTAACTTTGTGATATCTGAATATCAGATTGCTTTATCCGAATATCAAATTATTTTATTCGAATATCAGACTGTGTTATTTGAATATCAAACTATGATCATATTAATCTATGTCATCCGAAATCAAATTATTTAATCTGAATGTCGGGTTGTTTTTATTAGATTGTGCATCCAAAATTAGACTGTGGTACTCAAATATCAAACTACTTTATCTTAATATCAAATTGTTTTATCTAACTATCAGGTTATGATATTCAAATGTCAACCTATGATGTCTGGATATCAGGCTATTTTCTTTGAATATCAGACTGTGTTATTCAAATATCAAACTGTCAAAATTATGTATATCATCTATTAGAGCATGTTTGGACCAATTTAATTAGATGACTTTTTTTAACAAAGTAATTAGATGACTTGAACTGATCATATAGGTATCTAATTCATGTCCAACAAATAGTAAAGCAATAAGCATATTTGATAACCAGATTGTTTAGTAAAGAATAAGTGATCATGGATAGATATGTTTAATTACAATAGTTGATAGATAAAATTATTAAGATTGACAACTTTACCAGATCTAAAAAAGATAGTTTATCACTACTTATCAACACTTATTAGAGATAAAGTCCTGATAAGATATAATCTTATCAAATCACCTTCTGAGTTAAAGTGATATGATAAGAGCTATTAGAGTTTACCAGGTTATCAAAGAGACCCCATGTTCGGTTCGATAACTTAGCATGCAACACCTCAGCTAAGCAATCCAAAGTTACTTAATCGGAGTTACTCTATTTCTAGTTTGATATATTTTGTTCAAATTATTTATTAATAAGGTAGATAGGCTACTCCATCACTAAGCCCCTACTAGGATAACTGCTTGTTAGAATTGTTATTGTCACGATCTGAAAAATAAAAATGAGATCTAAATGATCGGAGTGGCACAATGGTAGAAATGAAATAAACATAAACACATATACAATAACAAGTTCTAGCTTGCATTAGACTTAGCTCAACATCCTGAAATGATGATGCTTTAAAGGCCTTAACATTAAACCATATCTTAAGTACATCATTGTAGTGTTGTGGCACCCCTCTCGGTCGGTTAAGAGGTGACAATCACACCCAAAAAATAGAAGCATCTTGCACACATTGTTATGGGAAGGTCTTTTGTGCTGCATGAAATACTTTAGCAGACCAATTATACATGGTAATCATACTAAGTTCAGCTTTCTACACCATACACCAGTGCAATCACATATAATAGATACAATATCATAGTCTGTTCATAGTTACATGCCAGACATAGCTGAGTACAAAAGGTGGCACAACCATGACTTAAACACAGTTTTATACATAAGATCATCCAACCTGAAGTATTACATAGCAATAGAGGTTGACTTGGTGAGGGGACCTCATCAAGACGAAGAATCTGAAATGGGTTCAAACAAAGGCATGAGTTCTAAAGGAACTCAATAGACAAACCAATATGAGAAATAGAACATATGAGCATGGAACATGGCACAATTTATAGAGTTACAGAAGTACAAAAGTTACAGAAAGAGTACGTCACAAGGAAGACTTAACAGGTTGCATGCTTATAGAAGTACAAATAGCATATTTCAAAACGTAGTTGCTTGGAAAGGATTCAAATTCAAACATATGACATCAACAAAGCTCTCATGGGGATGAATAACATATAGCTAACAACTTGTCGAAACAGGATATTTACATATACATACATACTAAAAATGTCCAGCAAATTGAGCATAACCACCCACGTTTGATTTGTGAGATAAAACCGTCGTCACGGCTGACCCCTCATACATGATGCCAATCATAAGGAGTCCTAACCACCCAAAAGAGAGAGATCAAAGTATCTTTCCAAGACAACCAGATATAGGGTCTCAAAGGTAACATAGAAAGGGTTCAAATCAAGCTTCTTGATCAAACATGCAAGTTCACAAGTGACACTGCACTGAGGAGATAAAAAAAGGCTTCCAAAGGGTCAATGAAGGGATTGGTTATACCTAACTTAGTGTGAGGAAAATCCAATCAAAGCTCCAATTAGAAAACTGAGAGACCAACTCTGTCAGGAAGCTGCAATGGCTCCAAGCTATAACCTTCAGGTTTTCCAGCAACAAAAGACAAAAAGGTTGGCTGGAAGGATGATTACAAAGGTTATAAAATGAGTTAAAGTTCAAAGTGGGTTGATACTAACAAGAGGATCCAGACACCAGGCCAACATACAGGCCAAAGGAAGATACTAATCTAGTGGAGATGACTAAAGGGACTATGAGTGGAAGGTTTTTTCAGAGGCAAACAACACAATCTGTGGGAAAAGTATGAGTTATTCTGACAGGCATAGTGGTCTAAGTCAGAAAGATGACAAGACAAAAGGGTCAGATGATGACGACAATTGATAATAATCTGACAAAATACAAGCACTTAAGAGATTATACTCAACTCCAATTCGATTAGGGAACAAGAGAAATATCGATTGGAGAATAAAGAAACTTTGACTGGAGGCCAATCGATTACTAAAGAATTTGTTTGACTATAGAGCCAATCGATTACTGAACAATGGTCGTATCGATTGGGGAACAAAAGAAGTTCCTATCGATTGTTGAAATGAGTTTCGATTATTGAAGAAAGAACATTGATTGGTGACTAAAGTCATCGATTGCTGACTAGAGATATTGATTGGTGACTAAAGTCATCGATTGCTGACTAGAGACATCGATTATTGAAGAAAGAACATTGATTGGTGACTAAAGTCATCAATTGCTGACTAAAGATATCGATTGCTGAAGAAAGAACATCAATTGGTAACTAAAAATTGATGAACAATTTATCTCCACTTATATATTTTGGTGATAAACAAAATCTTGGAAAATACTTGACTAATATATTTGTCTGAAGTTTGTCAACAAGTATCAAATGAAATAAATTCTGTAAGTTGGATACACTCATTTAAATTAAAAGTCTATTGCATATAAATTACCTAATTCTACATCAATTATTATTGTAAGTTCACATCGACTACTGCTTCAATATTACATCAATTATAGTTCACTTAAACATCGACTACGGTTCAACATCGGTTACGATAACATCGATTTCATTTAAACATTGATTACATTTCAAACATCGATTTCACTTAAACATCGATTATGTTTCAACATCGATTTCATTTAAACATTGATTACATTTCAAACATCGATTTCACTTAAACATCGATTATATTTCAACATTGATTTCACTTAAACATCGATTACATTTCAACATCGATTTCACTTAAACATCGACTATATTTCAACATCGATTTCACTTAAACATCTATTACATTTCAACATTGATTTCATTTAAACATCGATTACATTTCAACATCGATTTCACTTAAATACAGATTATGTTCACATCGATTACCCTTTGGACATCGATTGTTTTTGAACATCGATTATCCTTTAGTCATCTAATCCATAAACATCAACTACATTGCTTTAAAAATATATTTTACGATAATCATATTGATTATGGCTATAATTAAAGTTTTATTGAACATGATAAATTAGCCTTAATCTTATTTTGCCTTACAGTTCCTTTCAAATTAATTTTGAAATGTTGTGCATTTCAATTTTTCTCATAAATTGTTGCGTATCCTTTTCACTAAGACATTTATTGGTACAGACTCTATGCACGTCATCTTTTACTGTTACCAGTTTCATGACATATCAGCTAGAACTTTAAATGATGACAGAATGATGTTTCCTCTTTAGTATATCCTCTTGAAGTATGGCCAGTGACTTTGATTGACAATTTAGACACATTTGAGTTGTCTATCTTCCAGCATTTATTGTCTGCAGGTTTTTGGTAGTCACACACGTTTACAATGTTGGACATATCATGCTGACCGGAGTAAAGAATATATCCTTATGATCTCTCTCTCTCTCTCTCTCTCTCTCTCACTATGTCTCTATCCAAGCATTTATTATATGCAGGTTTTCTGGGTTTCTTACGTTGGACCTGCTACAACTATCAGGAGACCATTTCAAGGTGAGAGACAATGTACACTTCAATGGATATTTCTTCAAGAGAAGATAAATAGAAGTGTGTTGATGAATAAAAGACTATCCTTTTCGGATAGAAAGAAAGAAGAGCTCGCTCATTCATTGAGAAAAAGTCTCTTGCTCTTAACTTTCCACAGAAGCACTGTTCTTCCATTCATTCTAGAGTGTGAGAGCTTGTTTGAGATCTGAGAGATCCTCTTCTTAGTGTAATTCTTTTAGTCTCTCAGATTCTACCTCAATCAAGCATTGTATTGTTGCTATTAGCTCGATTTAGGTGCCATCACCTCTTTACTCTTCTTTGATTGCTCCTCTTCATCTATGAAGAGAAGACCTATTGTGGAGTGGGTGGTTTCTTCCCTTTTATAGAAAGGAAGACCTGTTGTAACAGGTGGTGTATTACCTCTTCGTGAAGAGAAGAGAAGGTCAGCTGGTGTTGGATGTGTAAGTGTCCTTAAGGGGGACTGTACCCTTGGCTAGTGGAATCCCAAGTTGTTGCTTGGGGACTGGACGTAGGACTCCTTGTGATAGGAGATATGAACCAGGATAAAATTTCTGTTGTTCATGTGATTATTTTTATCTCCTTATCTGCTTCTCATTAACTCTAACTATTTCGTTTAGTGTCTCTAAAGTTACTTTGTCACAGAATATTTCTAAGATGAATTTTTAGCAATCCATTCACCCCCCTATGGGCTTGCAACCTGGTCAACAAAAATATCGATTACTAACTAAAGATATCGAGTATTGAAGAAAAAACATCAATTGGTGACTAAAGTCATCGATTTCTGACTAAAGACATCGATTACCAAAGAAAGAAAATCAATTGGTGACTAAAGTCATCGATTACTGACTAAAGATATCGATTACTAAAGAAAGAACATCGATTGCTGAACAAATATAGTTATAATTATGTGGTAAACAGTTATTATTTTAACTAAACTATCAAAGTTATATACAAATGTTTAACTTAAAGGTTCTGGACCTAAGGTTCCACACACATGATACTACAATCACTAAAGTTCAACTATCCACAAACTAATAAGAGACTTTGCTCATGCATTTGTAGCTATTTACAACTACATTTCCTTTACAAAATATCTCATCTTGTTTATTTGCTACAAAAGGGTGGACATTCTCTAGATGGCTCGAGACACTCTTCACTCATTATCCCTTTGTGATTCTAAGTTGGTTCCTTCATCATCTTGATCACTTGAAATGGTAAAAGAGGGTATGAGCGGCACATACTCAGTAGGACTTACTTCTTCAACAAGCAAGACTTTTACCTTCTTAACATTTTTACAAGTGCATGTACAAACTTGATAAAAGCAAAATGATACCAGTTAAGTTGCGGCACGATCCATATGATTAAACAGGAGAAATAAAGCATAAGTTTCAGGAGCAAAAGAATAACAAATCAAGGAATTTAACATGCACATAATCATATAACGAAGATTTACATATCAAGAGTCAGATAGCTCGATAAGAATATTTTGTAAGAAACAATTTTATTTAGAGCAATCTTATCAAGATTAGTCATATCAAGAGCGATATCATCAACTTCAGATTCATAAGAGGAATTAGTCATTTTCAGAAGAGCATTCAAATAAATATATTAATCAGATCATTGTTGCGTTACAATGTGTATGATGACATATGCATAAATATTTTTGATGATGTGTGGATTAATTGATGGGAATTGATGTTTGGACATGATACCAAATGATAAAGACATGAAAGAAACAATCAGATGATAAATGCTTCTATTGATCACCTATATATTCATTGTATCTCATTTAGAATCCTTTTCAATGTAGGTGTGAATACATACAAGAAGCATCCAAATACAAGAGAAAAAGAACAAGAAAAGGACTTCAAGTGATCACCTGTCGACAGCCATGAGGTCCCTGTCGACAGATAGGTCATCTAGGAACAAACAAGCTACTAGAAGCTCAAATGGAGTAGTAGCTGTCGACATATGCAAGGAACCTGTCGACAGATACATACTGCCTGTCGACAGCCAGAAATCGCCTGTCGATAGATAAGGCCTTTCCGCAAGATCATGGTTCTGGAAAACCAGAAGTCTACAGTAGCTGTCGACAGATATAAAGTGACTGTCGACAGACGACGAGAAAAGTCAGATACGAGATATGGATATGTTCTATATTAGGGTGTTTCCTTTTAGCACGTCTCTTACTTGGACACCCATATATATAGATCATATGGAGGTATTTTCGCGGCAAGAAGCCACCGTATCAAAACCCTAAGCAAAACCCAAGAGAAGAGCTTCTTCTGCTGCTCTGTTTCAACTCTCCAGATGCTCAAGGAAGATCCATCTCGTGAGAGGAGTTGAAGTCGGTCTGTCCACGAATCAAGCTTCGTCTACATCGTCTGATCTTCATCAACATGAAGCCTGAAGTTGTTCTGGACGACCACCACAAGAGTTCTTCATCTGGATTTGATCTTTCATCTCAGAACTCTTCCTTCTTTCTACTTTTACATATCTGTTAAGTTTTCAAAGTCAGGTTGAATCAAAAAGAAGCTCATAGTATTTCCGATTGATAGTAATCTATTCACCCCCTTCTAGATTACTGTTATAGATAGTTCCACATATATTTCAATTGGTATCAGAGCGGGTTTTCTATTCATTGGTTGTGATTTGGCAGATCTGTCTTTGTGTGCTTAATCGCTCATCTGATTTGATCTGATCTGATTGCTTGTGATTAATCTTTTGGAACATCATTTGATCTATTTGAATTGATTGATTATTGTTGATCTGACTCAATATTCTGTTGACTGGTCTAAACATCTGAAGCATACTTAGAAATATGACTAAGTTCTCAAGTATCATAAATAGACCGATGATAATTGAGTTTGATGACAAGGTTGATAAAATGCAGGTCTCCTCTATGAAAACAAGCAAGTCTGGAAAGGAAACAGAAAGAAAAATACTACATGGCTCATGGCAGCTCAAAAGGCTCTTCCGTTCAGACAAATTGAAGAATCATAATATCAGAGAAGTCAAGAAACTCTCAAAGATCAAGTAAATCCAATTCAGACCCATTTGATGTATCTATATCTAACTCTGATTCAGAGAATGATATATCCTATGATGAATTGATAGAATGCTATGAGCACTTATCCAATCAACTTAAGAAGGTAAAATATCAAAACAAGAAGCTAAAAGAAAATTGGATAAGAATGAAATGAGAATTGATAATGCTCAAGCATTCTATGAAGAAAAGAAAAATTGAAAATGGAGAATGAAAAATTGGAGAATGAAGTCAGAAATTGTGGAAACAAGCTTTCTAAATTGAAAGAAGATCATGATCAGGTGAATCTGAAAATTTGATTGAAAAATGAAAAATTGATTGATCATAATGAGAATCTTAAACTTGATAATGATCAATTGAACAAACAAATCTCCAACATGGCTCATGATCATCAAATAAAAGAAAATTGCAACCAATTGGTTGAGGAAAATAATTATCTAAAAAAGAAGATTGAGTGCTTGTATCATGACAGACCATTAAAAATGATGAATGTAATAATTCTAAGAAGAAAATGCTGACTGGAAATCAAGTTGTTCAAAGTGAAATTGAAAAGAACAAAATGAAAAAAGTCTGGATGTCATGACCAACCAACTTCAAACTTCTGAAAAAGAAATTGATGCTTTGAAAGCTGAAAAAGAAAAATTGACAAATGAACTTGAAGTGGTTATTAAACAAAATCAAAATTCTGAAAAGAAGATTTCTGAGTTGAACCAAATCATTGACAGCTTAAAATCTGCTCTGTCTAAGTTGTTCAAGGAACACATAATTTGGATAATCTTCTTGGAATAAAAGTCAATTTTCAAAAGGAGGGTTTAGGCTTTAACCCCTTGAAACAAAAAGGATTTTGAAAATAAAACAAAGACCTCATTTGTTAATGTTTTCTAAGAACAAGAATTCTGTTTCATCTAAAAAAACTTGTTAAGATTCATGATCAAAAAAATGTTCAAAAACAAAATGATAAATTGAACAAAAATGCTGCAAATAGGAAGAATCATGTTTCAACTGAAAACCAGAAAAAGAAAATGAAAAAGAAAACAGGACTCCACATGGTCTCCACAGCTCCCCATCAGCCCAGGAAATCCAAGACAATCTGTACTCCACATCATGTCAAGAGTACCAAAGGGTACCACCTCCTCCTTTTCAGCCCAAGGATAATCAAGGTACTCTAGAGGATCTCAGAGATCCAACAAATGCAACTCATACTATGGTAAGGTCCAGGTAAATACTCAACTCGTTTGCTTTAATTGCAATAGACCTAGTCACCTTGCAAAATTCTGCTGGAATAAAGGTCAACACTTTCATAAATATGCCAAGTCTGTCCAATGCTTACATGTCATAAACATGGTCATATCTCCAGAGACTGTGGCATATAAATGATCATCTTGTGCATGTTCCCAAGCCCCATGTTCATACACATGCCCATGTACATAGGAATAAAAATCATGTTCATGCTGAAAATACTCAGAAATTCCATGTACATAAGAACATGATTGCTGGACAAAAGAAGTGTTTATGTTATGTGCTAAAAGTCCTAAAAACAAAATATTTCATGAAAATATAGATGTATTGAACAAGACTACAGAAGAGTATGGAACTAATGATGCTGATAGTTCCATTAATGAAAGAAATACATCTATTCCAAAAATAAAATTATTTTAGATTCTGAAATCATTGTTAAATCCTAACATTAATGTCATTGCAGGACCCAAGCAAGTGTGGGTCCCAAAACCAGCTTGATCAACAAGTTGAGAGTCTTGCAGCCATACAGTGTAAATGGATACATGACATTGGCTGTGCAAGGCAAGAAATGATTGGAGAACAAAGGTAAACAAAAAATTTGAGACTGTAATTGAAGATTGTTCAGGTAAAAATATCCTTGTCACTTCAGATTTGAACTACTGGAATTGAAATGGATTTTTAATTTTATCTGAGTAGTGAAAAATGTGTTTGATACTATCCCCAAATGACAATGTCTCTTAACAATTGGAATCATAGTTGTATTATCATGCTGCTTGACTGTGTCCATGATTCTGTGTGCATTATAATGAATTCTTGCCAACCCTTCTTAGTTCATACACATGTTAAGGGGAGTAAATTGAAAAAGTACAAAAATGTTCTTTAAAATTCATGAAATTGATCTTTTATGTAGTGACTATTTGGTATATCAAATGGTGAAATGTGGAAGGACAAGTTAGGCTTGTCTGGAAACTATCATTATGTGTGAGAAATATTCTCCACCAAGTATCAATAGTCTATACTATATAAAGATTATCAAAAAAAATAATCATAATCTCAAAAACTTCAATTGATCATGTTTATACTCTCTTTGTGCAAATTGCTTGACATGAACATGTGTGAATTGCCTGAATGTTCATTTCAATACCATGCGTACATTATGAGGGAGTAAGTCAAAAAGAGTTTTTGAGTGAGTTGATTGAGGGACATTCTTTCACATCAATCTTGCCACATTATCTCTTTAAAAGAATGAAATTTTGGTGTCCACATGCTAATGGATGTTTATTCTGTGTGCAAAGCTTAGTATGTTTGTGTATTTCATTGATTGATTTGCTTGAATGATGAGTCATCATATGCCACACTATAGGGGAGTAAGTTAAGGTAGGTGAGGTAAATCATAAGGGATACCCTTCATATTCAATGTGTCATAATCCCTCATCATATGAGTCAAATTTCTCTCAATACAAAGCCTTAAACTGAGTTTTCAAGTCCTTGTCGACAGCCACAAACCTAGATATCGACAGCCAAGCCTACCCAGAAACCAATTTCTGGACAAGTTCAGTATCTGTCGACAACACATTCCTTCTGTCGACCTATATACCTTTTCTAACAATTCCTCATCTCTCTCATCCTTTCTTCATGAGCATGTTCATATATTGATGCAAGGGGAGAATTTGGAATTAATATTCTATACTACCTTTCATATTCACATAGTATCAAAGACGTTGGCTTAATCACAATGATTTTGATATAATATTTTGTGCTTGAGTCTAGGTTGTGTCATCTAGAAAACATGAACAAATCTAATTGCTTAACCTAACTCACTTGAATAATCCCTTGTGGATAATCATTTTTCTAAAATGGTTGACAAGTAAGAAGGTTTTTGAAATTAATGTCTTTCATTAGTTTTAACCTTAGATAACATTTTGAACTTGATTTCACAACAAAAAAATAAAGGAGAAAAGTACCTATTTCCAAATTCATGAAATTCAAATAAAATAAATATGAAATGGGATAAAGGTAGAACAATGCTGAGCATCACTGAGTAACCGGAGACATGGGCATCACAAATGTCTGTCTTCGCGTCAAAAAGTCCTTTCATTATCTCTGCACAATGGTATGATGGTCACTCACACTGAGTAACTGGGGGTATGGGCATCACAAATATCTACTTCACGTCAAAAGGTGAAAATGATCCTAATTACCACTTTTCCCACTTTAACTTGATAAAAGAAATTGTTCAATGCTAGAAATAGAGTGAAGCCTCCATGATTGAAATCAAGGGCAATGGGTTGTCTATTGTCAATTGTTCATGTAGACATTGCCTTCATGTACCAACTGAACATCACCCACTAAGGTATATGATTTCTTCAATGGTTTTATTCAAAGGGGTTATCTTAGTTTCTATGTTTTTGAACGGTGTATTCTAGATGCTACAACTTGAGATTCGGGAGTATATCTCTTAACCATTGTAGAATTTTTATGTGTCTTAATACTAGTGTGTTAGACACTTTGTAATGGGTATAAAACCTATTCTCAACCTTGGAATCCTCTTTGAACACTCATTCCCCACTCAAATCTTTCACAATTCAGTTGGGGGTCAAGTAGTTTTTGCTTCATTTCTTTCCCCTTCTCTTGGGTCTTGAGTTTGTTAGTTCAGTTAGTTAGGTCATATCCCTTCTTTTGCTTTTATTTATTCATGTACTGGATGTCCTTTGTAATGTGTGTGCTTATTATCAATGAATGGAAACCACAGTTTCTTTGCTTTTCTTGGCCATGTGTGCATGAACTATCTTTTTGGATGCTGTCAAAAGGGGAGAGAGAAACATCAATTGTAAATTTGTCATCATCAAAAAGGGGGGAGAATATTGGGTTACAATGTGTATGATGACATGTGCATAAATATTTTTGATGATGTGTGGATTAATGATGGTGAATTGATGTTTGTGACATGATACCAAATGATATAAGACATGAAAGAAACAATCACCTGATAACATGCTTCTATTGATCACCTATTATATTCATTGTATCCATTAGAATCCTTTCAAGTAGGTGTGAATCATACAAGACAAGCATCAAATACAAGAGCAAAAGAAACAAGAAAAGGACTTCAAGTGATCACCTGTCGACAGCCATAAAGGTTCCTGTCGACAGATAGGTCATCCAGGAACAAACAAGCTACTGGAAGCTCAAATGGAGTAGTAGCTGTCGACAGATGCCAGGAACCTGTCGACAGATACATGTACCTATCGACAACCAGAAATCACTGTCGATAGATAAGGCCTTTCCAGCAAGATCAATGGTTCTGGAAAACCAGAGTCTGCAGTAGCTGTCGACAGATATAAAGTGCCTGTCGACAAACGAAAGAGAAAAGTCAGATACGAGATATGAATATGTTCTATATTAGGGTGTTTCCTTTTGGCAAGTCTCTCCATACTTGGACACCCCATAATAGATATATATATATAGATCATATGGAGGTATTTTCGTAGCAAGAAACCACCATATTAAAACCCTAAGCAAAACCCAAGAGAAGAGCTTCTTCCTGCTGCTCTGCTTCAACTCTCCAGATTGCTCAAGGAAGATCAATCTCGTGAGAGGAGTTGAAGTCAGTCTGTCCATGAATCAAGCTTCGTCTACATCATCTGATCTCATAACACGAAGCCTGAAGTTGTTTTGGACGACCACCACGAAGGTTCTCATCTGGATGTGATCTTTCATCTCAGAAACTCTTCCTTCTTCTACTTTTACATATCGTTTAAGTTTTCAATAAGTCAGGTTGAATAAAAAAGAAGCCTATAGTGTTTCCGATTGATAGTAATCTATTCAACCCCCCTTTCTAGATTATGTTATAGATAGTTCCGCATATCTTTCAATCAAATTTGATGGCTTGTCTTGGCTCTCATGATCCATGTGAGACATGGGAGGGAGTGCATTGTGTCCCTTGGTGGATTTATGATAGGGGTGAGGATGGAAATTTTACTATGTTCAGATCATTATGTAAGTGAGGCTGATAATTATGCATCTCAGCCTTATCATATAATTGGTCCTCTAGATTTAATTTGATGATTTGGGAAGTGGGTGGAAGGTGGATTCGGAGCTTCATAGGAGTTTTGGACTTAGCCCTGCTGACCATTTCATGTCCAGTAGTGGCAAGGCTCGTAATGGATTCCCTTGAGTTAATTCATACTTGGTGGATACTTAGAATCCTAGTGGTCGTTCATGTATTAGAAATCATGTTAGAGGGTAAAACATGGTTTACATCAGTGTGTATTGCTTAATCAGTCAATTTTTTGAGGTGCCCAAGTAGAACACTGAGTTCTGGCTTCTAGCTGATAAGGTAATAGACTGAGAGTTGCGTTTGATTAGGCGACACCTGACCCATCACATTTGGGTTATGGGGCGACGGGGTGGGGTGATGGGCCGACATGTTGCATTTTGACTGTGTGTTGTACTGGATAGATAATTGATCGATTGATCTTTTGCTTATGCCACACTTGGGTGTGTGTGTTCCCTTGTGGGTTTTTAGTTGGTTTATTTGACTTTGTTCAAGAGTCTAGATTGTAGGTTGTGCACCACCAAACTTTATACTTTGCACCCCCCCTTCTATGATATTATTAGGTGTGAGGGATTTGAACTTTGGATGTATGACGACCTAATCAACAAACTAATCCAACAACCATACTAGTTGGTAGACTTCCCAAAAAGATCACACATCCTGAGACTACTCCTAACTAAGCACGCTTAACTTCAGAGTTCTTTCCCTACTTGAACTCTAAAAATGATTAGTTTGAGTTGTTGATAGTCTACTGATTTAGTCTATTTAACATATTTTTAAATTGATTGTAAATATAAGCGACGTCCTCGTCACTAGGCACATATAGCATATAGTCAAACCCAGGCAGACAAGATTCTAGAGGTGACCCCTAAAAGTTCAAGAGGTGACTCCCACTATGTGGCACTTTGTCCCATTATGGGTTCAAGTTGTTGGTAATCTGTTGATTTAGTCCATTTAACGTATTCTTATATGGGGCATTACAATCTACCCCTTTATGTATGGCCCTCAAATTTTGTGTATATAATATTGCTTATTTATGTGCATATAATATATTTATTTAATTGTGCATATAGTACTTATTTAATTCTATGCATGTATGTATGTTTGATACTTTTAAGTTCTATCCGAAATCCCTATTTAACGTCAACATCCCTTGACGTTAAGAGCAGGTTGACGGCAACATGTGCATTGTTGACTGCATGGCCAGAGGATATAGATGTCAACATCGATTAACGCCTACTTCCTGTTAACGACATCAAAGTGGCCGTTTACTTCTCTGGCTGTGTTTGGGATTCCAGATCTAAAGCAGCCCCATTTCCTCTGGTGTTGGTTTAGGAAACACAATCCCCAACGGTCAGGAGTCCTAATGCTAGGGTTACCCCGACTCTATGGCTATAAAACCTAGAGATCTCGGTTAAGGGAAGACTTTTCTCACCTAGGGATTTTTGGGTTTTGGGAGAGAAAAAGAGCAGACTTTGAGACCTTTGATTCGACGTTTGGAAGACTTCACCGACAATCTACTTCGACTAGAAGGTGCTCCTGGAGGTGAAGAAGCTTCCCTAACTCCGGGAGACCATCTGTGCAAGCGTGGGGATTGGATTTGGGCTGAAGATCATCACCTCTTTGGCTTGGCCGAGGAGGGCTTCATCACCAAATTTGATATTCTTAGATTTTTATTCAAGCAAGTAACTTAGGGGTTTCATCCCTAGACATGTCCCCTAGAGTCTAGACATTTTTGCATATTTTTAATTCATGTCATGGACCCCCAAATTCCCTCTTTTATTGCATTCGGTCTGCACTTTTCTACAGACAAGAGGTTGACGACAACCTTGTTGCCGCCAAGTTCCTAAGTTGACGGCAATAGATTGTGCCGTTAACCCCCTTTGACGGCAAGGACCTTGCCGTCAAGTTCTTCAGGTTTTATAGAATTGTGGTCTTGATCTCTGTGTAATAATTTTCAGCTTTTTGGATGTCTGTATATGCTATAAAAATTATGGTTGTTTAGGTACTGTCTTAAGGTCATCCCATGATTTTCTGTCGAATTTCTGATCATGTTGTCATTTGATATAATTTATGTTATAAAGGAATATGTATGATTTGACAGGATTTAATTCTGAATAAATGGTTTTAAAAGCATGTTACTATTGCAGAAAATTATTATGAACTTAGGGTTACTATTTTCATGTTTTAAAACTGTAAGAGCCGACTGTTCTACTGTCTATCATATTAAGTGGAATATCTTGTTAAAATTACATGAATCTATATTAAATGTTAAAATAGTTTTACTGTTACGAAAAATTCTAAAAATTTAGCCATATGCTATATTCCTTGCGTAGGGTTTATGGTTAAAAATTGGAACTATTTTGACATCAATAGATACTATTTGTTCTTATAAATCGTAATTAAGCCGTGTTAGGCATGTTTGATTAAGAGCATGTAATTTCAATAGTATGCAGCATGTTTAGGCACTGTTATGAATGATTTGACACTATGAAACAGTCATGTTAAGTTCTATAAACTAAAGTTTATGTGTTAAGTAGTATGCATGTGAATGGACCAAATGGTGTACATAAAAATGATGTGAATCATGTGCTTAATTAAGATAATGTGTTTAAGTGGAATTGTGCCGAAATTGACACTGCTACTATAGAAGGTTGTGGAGCCATACTTTAGAAAAGTTCCTATGGGAAGGCTCAATGTGTATGTGATATCCTGTGGGCATCAGGATGAAATCCTAGAGGTGGACAAGTACCACTGGTTATGGTGAGGAAGACTTCTCCCGATTCTGTGTAGTTACCAAGAATCGTCACTATATTGTCTAGGTGACGGTATGTGTTATGTGAATGTGTGTCCTTCTTTATGGTGGTTCGGACTATGTGTCACGGCAATTAATGTGTAAAAGTGTGTAAATGTGCAATGTGATTATGTGATAGTGATATGTTAATGTGATACCATGTGAAAAGATGTGAAACCATGTGAATGTATTTTATTTATGTTAAAACAACAAGTAAAAGATGTGATTATGAGTTATAAAAGCATGTGAAAAATGTTAGACATCATGCTAGGTGTGTTAGTAACTATGTGCTTAATTCCATGATCTATTTGTTTAGAAATGTGAAATGATATAAATGAAAATGGAAACCATGAATCAAGTTAAATACCATGTGTAGAAAGCATGTTATAGGTTATTCATGTGTATTTACTTATTTAACATGAATCATGTGCCATACTTCTCTCATTGTTAAAAGATTAGCATGTATGTGATATGTGTAAGGATGTGCCAATGTGTTGCTTGCTGGGTCTTTTTGGAAGACTCATACTTGCTTTAACATACAGGTGAGACAGGTGTCCCCATGCTAGAGAAGGACTTAGTGAGGAGTGACTCCGAGCGAGAGGAGTAGTTGCACTTGTGGAGATTTACTGCTTAGACTACATTTTCATTTGCTAGTATGTGAACAATGTTATTCATATGGACTTGTATAATTGTGAACATTGAGTTTATTTTCATTGCTACTATATAGACAATGGGATGTGTGAATGATGATGGAATAAGAATGTCTTTAATTTTCGCTATACTTCCTTTTGTTATTTATGTACATCTCGACCTACTATGTTGTGTTGGGTAAATGTCCCACTGTGACGGTGCCCTTTGTATCGATGTGGATTGGTATAATCGTACCAGTATAAAGAGGGTCATTACACTTTATATAAGGGACATCCTCATCGCTAGGCACATATAGCATACAGACAAACCCCAAGCAGACAAGATTCTAGAGGTGGCCCCCAAAGGTATAAGAGGTGACTTCCACTATGTAGCACTTTGTCCCATTATCGGTTCAAAAGGTGGCTCCCATAGTGTAGCACTTTATCCTGTGTGACACTTAATTCTTGCACTTTTGACCGGGGTATGTATATGATACCATTTATGACGACACAATCAACAAACTGACCCAACAACTGTAGCTAGTTGGTAGACTTCTCCAAAAGGTCACCCATCTTGAGACTACTCCCAACTGAGCATGCTTAACTTCAGAGTTCTTTTCCTGCTTGAACTCTGAAAATGACTAGTCTGAGTTATTGGTAGTCTGCTGATTTAGTCCATTTAACATATTCTTATATGGGGTGTTACAAGATGTCTCATTTTTTATTTGGTTACAATCTAGCTGGGAGCCTTCTCACTAGCCTGAGTTCAGACAAGGAGAATTACACCTAGATCAGTGGCAGAGTCTAGTTGTTACGCGCATGTGGTTAGGGCACATACCTCAGAGTGTGGAGAATTGTGAGACCCTAACTAGCTATTTGGCTTG
>CM024754.1:101422334-101490072 GCA_014218235.1 Colocasia esculenta | reverse complement strand
TAAGGATTCTCCAAGATCGTTCGTTCCTCTCACTCGTCTTACAGGAAGGAGAATCCCTACTCTTGAAGTAAAGAGTGTGAGAAGAGTTTCAAAACTCTAAAAGAATGTATGACCTTAGCCTCTATTCTCGCTTTCCAATAGAGGGAGAAGGTTTCTTAGTCTATACGGATGCCTCAGGAATTGTGCTAGGTTGTGTACTGATGCAAAAGGAGAAAGTCATTGCTTACTCTTCAAGACAACCGAAAACTCATAAAGTCAACTATCCTGTGCATGATCTAGAGTTGGCTGCTATGGTCTTGACCTTAAAAATCTGGAGACTGAAAGGTTGCGGATTCCCTGTATGGTAATCTAGAAGGGGGGTTGAATAGATTACTATAATTGAAAAGTTTATCACCTTCTTTTCGCGAGAACACGGACTGTTGAAATACTAGCAGGTTTAAACTATGTGTGGATGTGTGTGTGATAGCTGATAGATAGATAACAAGCAATTAAGCGTGTGTAGTTATGCCGTGCCTACCAAACATCTAACGTAAATTCGTGCAAACCACGAGATATGCAGATTTTACGTGGTTCGGATTACGCAACTTGTGTATCCTACTCCACGGGCCACACACGCAGAACAAACATGCTATGAGCTAGTTCGAGAACTACAACTCACACACACAAGTTATCTGATGTGCAACCACGATCAGATGAACTCCCACACGTGAATCAAGCACAAGGACTTCTTGAGACAGGACTTCTTGAGACACGTGCACAGAGTAGTTATCTTCGTGCTAGCTAATGATCTTTCACCCTTTCCAGCTCTCTCTCTAACTTTCTAGAGAGAGACGCTCTGGGGAGGGGAGGCGCTTGGGGAGTTCATTGCCTCCTCCACCGCCCTTCCGGCGGTAGGAGGGAGGGCCCCCCGGAGGTGAGGTTGGTTCTCTTTGTGAATCCCTTTAGAAGTGATTCCTTGGAGGACAGCCACCGGTTGGAACTTCTCCATCCGGGGTCTACATTCTGAGGGTGGTGTTCTGCTAGAGTGATGGTGATGGCGATGGATGGAGGTGGTGCTTCGGCTTCAGTTCTTCCTCCGGCTGGTTCGAGGGCGCAGTCTAAGGAGATCGCTTCAGAGAAGGAAAAATCAGTTAGAAGAGGCCGTTCCGTCTCGCGCTCCTCTTGGAGATCTCGGTCGCGTGGTCCTGTGGAAGTCTCAACAGCGCCCAAAACTTGGGCAAGTTTTTCTCATCTCCGAGTGCAGGAGACTCCTCCATGAGCTTTCCTTCATCGCGCCAACTTTGCTTCATGAAGACAAGAAGGTAGCTGTTTTGAAGTGGAGGGATTTAGAAGAACTTCAAGGAGCTTGGGGACTGACGAAATCTTGTTGGGTATGTAGTCGACTTAAACTTCATTCATGCCTCTTTCTCTTTCATAAAAATAGATGGGGTGTTGGGGGTTCGACTTGCACTTGCTAGAAAATGGATTCTTCTTGTGTAAGCTTGATAATGAAGATGATGTGAGGCGCATCTTGGATGGGTTCTGGTCAATAAGGGGGCACCCAATGATTCTTAGAAGGTGGGAGAAAGGGTGAGAATGGAATTGGAGAGCCTCAAGAAACATTCCTGTGTGGATTGCAATTCATAGCTTACCAATTCATCTTGGTCAAAGAAGTTTATCTCAAAGATAGCAGCACTATAGGAGAGCCTCTCTTCATGGACAAGCTTACTGCAGAAAGACGGAGACTTTCGTATGCCAGAGCCTGCGTCATGGTGTCTTCAGAAATCGAGTTACCTTCCACAGTAAATTACAAGGAGTTGGACGGATCTATGCATACTCTCAATGTTTTCGTACTCATGGAAGCCAAGAAGGTGTGCCGCTTGTGGTACCTTTGGCCATCTCTCAGGTCAATGTACCCAATGCAATCATTCAGTAGGAGAGAAAGCTGTTAATCTGGTTTACAAGAAGAAGCAGGTAGTTGAATCAAGCGGTTTGTCAAAACCAATTCATAACATTCAAAGAGCAAGAGTGCGCAGGTGTTCCACAAGGAAACCAGTTTTCTATTCTTGCTACTATAGGGAATGAGCTTGAAGGAAATGATATGGCTGTTGTTGAATAGAGAAACCGTGGTTGAGGAAGAGGCAGGGATAAGTAAGGAAATGCAGCAAGACAAGCAAGATGCGAATCCTTCTTTTGGAGGAAGTTGCAGTAACAAGAGGAGGAAGGTCAAATGCTGGATTCGCTCAAAGAAAAGATGGCATTATTACCTACTATTAGCAGGGATTCAAATTCTTGCATTACAATACCTAATCTTGACAAAGGGAAGGAAGGATCACAGCTGCTTCAAGATAGTATGGCTGGAGTTCTTTTGATAGCAGGGAGGTCATCTTACTCCCACATGCACCACGCAAGGAGAGATTTTACCATCCACATGCATACCTTCGCCAGATTCTTACCCAAGGATGACCCTTTATTTGAGAAACGTATGAAGGAAAAGGAGAGAATAAAAGATAGCTACAGAGAGAATAATGAGAAGGCCATGACTCATCAGCAAGAATATAGCAAATTCATTTCTTTGCATGCGGTGGATGAAGTGGATAAAAAGAAGGAAGGCTGGTTCATGGGACAACTCAACAAGAAATGCTACTAAGATGAAAAGTAAAGATATTCGGAAGGAGGGGCAGGGAATTATTTGCACATCAATCCTAGTGCTTCTCCTATTTTCATTCTTGATGAAGATTTGCAGCTGGAATGTGAGAGGTATCAATAAGGCTACTAGGCGTAAGGAGCTTGGAGAAATTATTACGTCCAAAAATTGTGATATTGTCATAATTCTGGAAACAAGATCAAATTACCTAATGTTGATATATGCAAAGCTCAAATTTGGCCTGAAGCTGATCTTATCCACAACAGTCACATCTCTAATGGCGGATATGGGTTAGTGGAACCCTGAAAACTATTCCTTCAATATTCTTGACATGAGTAAACAGATGATTCATCTCCAAGGAACTAATAAGGCAACCAAGAAGAGTTTTCACATATCAGCCATCTATGCTTCGAATTACCAATTGGATAGACTTTCCTTGTGGGAGAACATTATTCATATTTCGAGTTCTATGGCACTTCTCCTTGGATCACTATGGGTGACTTTAATTGTGTCAGATATGCTTCTGAAAAAGTGGGAGGTAAACCGGTCCCTGATCATATTCTTAAGGCTTTGATACTATGATAAATCAAGCCGGCTTGATGGATATTAAATCTGTGGGGAATACTCTTTCTGGCATAATTGCTCATCAGGGAATAGAAGAATTGCTGCAAAGCTTGATCGTTGTCTTATGAATGATAATTGGAGGATGGAATTTTCTGATGGCTATGTGGACTATGGGCCGACCTTCTTCTAGATCACTCTATGTTAGTAGTTAACACTTCTCAGGTGATCAACTTTGGGCCGAAACCGTTCAAGTTTTTCAAGATTTGGGCGCAGCACAATGATTTCAAAATTATTGTAAGGGATGCTGGAATCATCAGTTTTATGGCTCTCTACTTTTATTCTGTGCAAGAAACTGAAACTTGTAAAAGAAGCTTTAAGGAAATGGAACAAAGAAAATTTTGGAGATGTGCATAACTCTTTAAAGCATTGGAGGGAGGAGCTTGCTAAAATCAAGGAAAGTTGATGCAGAATCAACAGGACCACATATCATTGAAGAAGAGAATCAAACTAGGCATAACTATCATAAAGCTATGGACATGGAGGAGTCTTTCTACAAACAGAAATCCAAGCAACACGGCTCTCGTTGGGAGATAGGAATACTGGTTTCTTTCATGCTGCTTTCAAAGCAGGAAATCTATCAACACAATAAGGAGATGCACGGACTTGATGGTAATATCATTGAGGATATGGACATGGTTAGACAACATTCAGTTCAATTCTTTCTAATCTCTTAAACCAACCTACTCAGAATGGAATAGACTCTTATCAAGCCGAGGCGACTTCTGGAGGATATTGATAGTCAGCTCCTTGTTCAAGACATTACTGATGATGAGATTATTAAAGTTGTATTCCAATCCCGAAAGGCAAAAGTCCTGGACCGGATGGATTCCCGGCTGAGTTCTATCAATGCACTTGGGACATTGTGGGGAGAGCAGGTGATTTCGGCTGTCAAAACTTTTTCCATCTGGAAGACTTCTTAACCAGATGAACTGTACTTTCATTGCTCTTATACCAAAAACTGAGGGTGCGGATTCCTTGACCAATACAGACCAATATCTCTCTGCAACTTCATCTATAAAGTTATCTCTAAGATCCTGGCTAATAGATTGCAAAAGGTCCTCCACAAGCTCATCAGCCCAAATCAGGCCGCTTTCATTAAAGGTAGAGGAATCCATGACAATATCCTCCTTACAAATGACTTAGTCCGGGATCTTCATTCCAAGTCTAAAGGTAATACTCTTTGCCTCAAAGCTGATCTGAAAAAGGCTTTTGACTCTCTGAATAGGGAGTTTATCTATTATTTGATGAAGGAAATGGGATTTCCGGATAAATGGATCATGTGGATAAGAAGTTGCATTCATAACCCAACTTACTCTATTTTATTCAATGGCTCCCCTGCTGGGTTCTTTCATGGAAAAAATGGGGTTCGTCAAGGAGACCCTTTATCCCCATATCTCTTTACTATTGCAATGGAAGGTCTCTCTTGTTTATTGGAGGAAGCTGTTCTTAGAGGAGATATTAAAGTGCCTGTCGCTGGTAATATGCACATTTCCCATGTTGTTTTGCTGACGACCTCATGATATTCTTGAAGAATGACTTTGAATCAGCTGATAATCTCATGAAAATTCTCCAACTTTCTCAAATGTTCGGGTCTCACTATGAACAAGCAAAAGAGTAAACTGTTTATTGGAGTCATGTGAAACAAAGAGATCGATTTCTGATTGCTATGGGAGTTAGTGAAGGTAAGTTTTCGGTTCCTTATCTTGGACTTCCTCTCATATCCACTTCCATCAAAAAAGTTCACTGCACCCCTCTCTTGGAGAAAATAAAGGCCGCCTAAGTGCTTGGAAGAACAGGCTTCTGTCCAAGCTGGAAGGTGGAACTAATCAGATTGTGCTTCATTCTTATTCTATCTACTGGACTTCAGCTTTTATTCTCCCTAAGGGCCTCATAAACTTATTGAAGATTCTCTTCGGGACTTCTTTTGGAATGGTATTTCTGATGTAAGACTTTGCACATGGTGAAATGGAAGGACATTTGCAGGCCGAAAAATGAAGGGGTCTGGGGTTAAGAAGGCTTCATGATTGGAATAGAGCTGCCTCTATAAAACTCCTGTGGGATATTATTCAAAAAGGGACTCTATATGGATTGAGTGGATTACAACAAGTATTTGCTGAACAACAATATTTGGCTTATCAAATGTAAAGCTCACTATTCTAGTGCTTGGAAAGGTGTCCTCAAAGAAAGAGAGTGGATGCAATCTCATATCACTTACAAAATAGCTAATGGTACTTGCTTCAATATGTGGTACGACCGTGGATTGATGGGCAAAGTATCTTCCAGTTGTATGGAGACAGGATCAGACAAGATTTGGGAGCTGATAAAAATATGAGAATTGACCAAATTATTCACATGACCAATGGAACCTTCCTTGTGCTACCTCTCATCAAATGCTCTCCTTTGGCCGATTATCAGAAAATCCAGATTCACGCTGGTCAGCAAGATGTCATTACTTGGAATCACAATGGAGGAACCTTCAATATTGCTTCGGCTTGGAAATGAGTAAGGAGTTCTAACCTGAAAGTACCACTTATAGATGGATTTGGGGTCAACCTGCAGCTCAGAAATTTAATATTTGCTTATGGCAAGCTGAAATGAAAAGCTCCCAACGCAAGACAACTTGAAGGTTAAGGGTTTTCATATGGTGAATCAATGCATTCTTTGTAAACTTAAAGAAGATCCCACGACCACTTTTTTCTTCCAATGGATTACTCAAATGGATTGGAAGCAAATCTTAAGCAGGTTCAATTTTGGGAGACAACTGAGGATCCTGGAGAAGGAAATGCAAAAGCTCAATCAAAGTTTTCACACATAAATATTACTTGGAAGCTGGCCCAACTTGCTCTCAAGACTACGGTTTGGTGGATATGGAGGGAAAGATGCCTAAGAACATTTGAAAACAAGACAAGATCTATGATGCAATTGCTTATTGAGATCTTTCTAGACCTAAAGCTTTGCATGGAGACTACTAGCTTACTTAGTTGTACAAAAAGAGAAAAGGACATTTTGATCCGATTTAACATCTCTTTCAATTAGATTCTGTTTTTGTCCTTTGCATAGTCCACAGCTTTGTGTGGTCATGACATTTAGCTGAGATTACTCATAGTCCACAACCTGTGTGGTCATGAGGTGTTATTTTGAGGTTCTCTTGCTGAGGGTGGTGGAGTGGGAACATTCTACCTCCTTGAGGTAGGGTGCACTCTCCTACTTCCAATAGGAGCCTTGCCTATGTTTCTTTGAGCATAGGATTGTATTATATTTTTTCTTAATGCATTATACTTACCAAAAAAAAGACTTCTTGAGACACAGACACACACACACGTTACGTAAAAACGAAAAACAGAGAGAGTTCTGAATTGTAGAACAAATCCTGATTGAAGAACTTCTCTCGTGAACGATCGGCTGGGCTTCAAGCTTCGTCTTGATGATCATAAGTTGATGATGATGCTTGAATCCTCGACGTTCAACATACTGCTGGCTAATGACTTAGCAAAGGATCTTCACTCCAAGCACAGAGGGACTCAAATTTGCCTTAAAGCTGACCTTTGTAAGGCTTTTGACTCGGTTCCTGGGATTTTATCTACTTCATGCTTGAGAAAATGAACTTCCTCAATGGGATTTTCTGGATAAAACGCTGTCTTCAAAGTGCAAATTCTCCGTCCTTGTCAATGGTAGGCCTGCTGGTTTCTTTAGTAGTTCGAATGGCATCCGCCAGGGGGATCCTCTCTCTCCCTACCTATTCACCATCATAATGGAGGTTTTACTTGTCTTATGGAGAACTCGGTGCATCTCAAGGAGATCAAAGTTCCTAGGGCTGGTTCTTTGACGATTTCACATTTCATTTTTGCTGATGATCTTATCATATTCTTCAAAGATGATGTCCCTTCTGCCCAGAAAATTAAGTCCCTTCTGCAAGAATTTTATCACTATTCGGGTCTGCAACTTAATTCTTCTAAGAGCAGACTTTATATTGGGGAAAGTGAGGAACCGGATGGCTATCCAAGAAGCTCTTCAGGTACCTATTGGTAAACTCCCTTCCCCTTACTTGGGGCTTCCATTATTTAGTAGCTCTCTTAAGAAGAACTTGTGCCAGCCGATCATAGACAAGATTAAGTGCAGAATTGAAAGCTGGAAGACTAAACTTCTTTCCAGAGCAGGTCGTTTAGAGCTAATCAGATCGGTCCTTCTTCCTTTTCCATTTATTGGACTGTGCCTTTCTTACTTCCTTCGGCTGTCTTAAAGAAAATGAGAAAATTCTGAGCAACTTCTACTGGCAAGGGCACTCTACTACTCATATATCAATGGTTAGCTGGAAAAACATATGCAGACCAAAAGATGAAGGTGGTTTAGGCATCCGACGTCTGAAGGATTGAAATTGGTTGTGCAACCAATAACTTGTGGGATGGGATCATCCAGAAAAATAAATCTCTTGGGTCAACTGGGTTCATAATAAGTATCTTCTGAATAAGTCTATTGGTCTTTTACTCAGAGGTCTTATCATTCTATGGCTTGGAAGGGTGTTCTGAAACAAAGGGACTGGATCTGTCAGCAATCTGCTACAAATCGGTGATGGAAACCAAACTAGTTTCTTTCATGATCCCTGGATAGATGGTAAAATATACATGAGTTGGCGATAGCATTAGACATCACCTTGGTGCTTCTAGCGACCTCACTTGTGGAGCTTTTATTCAAAATGGGCAATGGCGTCTTCCTACTCCCACCGCTCTTGAGATGTTTGACATCTGGCCGAAGATTACTAAGATTCCTATTGGTCAATTTGATGCAATCACCTGGAAGTATGGCAAACTTAATACTAAAGAAATCTGGAATAAAGTTCGTGAACAGCAACAAAAAGTGGGGTGGGCTGATTGGGTTTGGAAAGCTCCAACCATCCAACGTTTCTCCCTTACGACCTGGCAGGCTATCATGCATAAACTACCCACCCACAATAACCTGAGGAAACGTGGCATTATCATTCTAGTAGGTGCATCTTATGTTGTCTTTCTGAAGAAAGTGAAGATCATATCTTCTTCCAATGCCTTATTCTATTGAGATTTGGAAAGACATTCTTCATCGGTTGAACATAAGAAGGAGTCCTAGACAAAAAATATCTTCAAGAAATATCTGCCTTGAGAGCTAGCTTCAAATCGGATGGTCTGGCGGCCTCTTTTGCTCGGATTCTGTTCGTGCTACCATTTGGTGGATCTGGTATGAAAGATGTCGAAGAACCTTTGATGACACAACTCTTTCTGCTTTTCAGGTGACTTTAGCTATTATTGATGATACTCGCTCCTGCATAGAAGCGAGTCCTTGTACTAAGTTGCCTTCGGGTCAGTCTAACGTCATTCTCAGAGATTCAACATCAAATTAGCGCTATCTTCTTAAATGGGGTTTCGAGATAGTCACCAACCTGTGGTGTCATCTCCTTGTCTTCTTCTTCTAGTTACCAGGTTTTCCATCCTGGTAACTCTCCTTGGTTTATTTTTTTCCATTTAATATTATTTAATCTATTGGTTGACCGACCAAAAAAAAAAAAAAAAAAGAAGCCTGGAATGAACTTTTCGCTAGTTCCTCCACCTCGCCGTCCACTGGTTTGAGGTTAGACTACATTAAGCCTGTCATGCATGGGGCCGGTCCGGCTGCTCTCTTCTGTGCTCAAGACTCGCAGGAGCTCGTCTCTACCTGGCAATTCGCTGTTGTGGGTTATATAGTTGGTATTAAGACTGCTTACACCCCTTTAAAAACTTTCATCGATAAGCAGTGGAAACCTAGAGGCAGCTATGATCTTCATATGCGCCTGGGCGGATTCTTTGTGTGTGTCTTTGACATAGAAGAAGACATGCAGAGGGTTTTTGAGGGCTTCTGGCATATTAGAGGACACCCTTTTATACTTCAACGTTGGAATCGTGATGTGAGGATGGAGAAGGCTATGCTTTCTTCGATTCCTTTGTGGGTTTCATTTCCGAACCTTCCTCTTCATCTCTGGTCTCACACATCACTGAGTAAGATGGGAAGCGTGCTTGGAAAACCTCTATTCATGGACAAGATGACAGCTTCCAGGAAGAGGTTGGCTTTTGCTAGAAATATGTGTGCTTATTTCAGCGGATTTTTCTTTTCCATCTGTGATAAAAGTGATTCATGAATCTGGAGATTCTGAAGATATCAGTGTTGATTATGAGTGGAAGCCAAAGCCGTGCTCTGTTTGTTCATCTTTTGGTCACTCCGACGGTTCTTATTCCATTGTTGCAAGTGTCGAGACTGGTTATGTTCCTCAGGCCAGACGCGAATGGCGTCCTAAAGCTCTAGTTCCACCTTCGACAGTTCCAGTTACGGCTTCGACAGTTCCGTTGGCCAACCAGTTCCACATTCTTCGGGATCATTCCCACAACACTGAAACCACCGTCCAAGTTTCTTCGTGTTCTTCGGTGCAACTTCAGGAGGAGACTACCAAGTTGAGTAACCAGGTAAATAATAGCAATGTTTCAAAAATGCATGTTAACCACGTACAGCAAGTGCAATTGCATGGCAATACTGCAAGACGCGTGGAGGACAATATTCTTACTGTTACACCTATGGAAAGGGAATCCCATGTTGAATATTTAGATTCTACGGTGTTCAAGGCTAATGAAGTAAATCCGGGATCTAAGCAGGTGCAGTTGCATGATATTACTGAAGGACGAGTGGAGAATAATAGTCATACTGTTACACCTACAGGAAGGAAATCCCATGCTGATTCTATAGATTCAACGGTGATCAAGGCAAATGATGTAAAACCAGGATCTAAGGTTAATTGTGAAAATCTGATATCTCCTTATATTGAAGATTCGGGTATTATTCTGGAATCTACGGTGGCTGCCAAAGTTTACAGTAAAAATCCGGATTCCTTAATACCGTTAGAGGGAAATGGAAACCCAGGAATCGGGGAAACCAGGAAAGCTACTGAGATATTCGAAGATCTTGTTTCAGATCCTCCATTAGATTCGCCTTTAACTCTGGATTCTCAATTCGACATTTCAAAGTTAAAGGATATTGACAGGTCAACCTGGTTGGTAGGTCTAAGATTAGGCCAAGGGGTATGACGCACAAACACTAGACATGCGTATCATTTCTTGGAATGTGAGGGTATGAATCATAGCTCAAAGAAGCTGGCGATTAAAAAGGAGATTTCCTACTATAAGAGTGATATCGTGGTCCTCTGTGAAACCAAATAAGGAATTCCAATCTTGACCAGGTTCAGAAGGTCTTCGGCCCTCATCTTAGTATTATGCATAATTACAACAGCTCACCCAGGGGTAGAGTTTGGATTTTATGGAAGCATGATCTGTTCTCTTTGACTCTTCTCTCTGAAAGCTCCCAATATATTCATGTTCATTGCACCAACAGACAGTCCAACGACAGCTTTATCCTTACTGCCATTTATGGTTCCAATTGCCTACTGAAAGGAAGTCTCTTTGGAAGGATCTTAACAGCATTTCTCACACTATCTCTCAGCCGTGGATTCTATTGGGGGATTAAAATACTGTTCGCTTTGCTATGAGAAAATTGGAGGTCGCTCTATTCTGCCAAGCCAAATATCTGATTTTCAAGGTTTCCTGGACGAAGCTAATTTGCTTGATATGCCTCATGTTGGAAATTCTCTATCTTGGTGTAACAGGAAGGATGGTAGTCAGCGTATCAAAGCCCGTCTTGACAGAGTTCTGGTCAACTCCCATTGGACCGATTCTTATGAAGATTGTTTTTTTTCGGTAAGTAAGAATGGTATTAATAATGAATAATTACAAATCCTTTGATCATACAAGTCATGACCAGAGGTACAAAACTACTAGATGAATTCAGGAGAGTGCACCCCTACCCCAAAGGGAGGAATGTTCTCACTCCACCAAACTACAATCTAGTAAACAAAGCTGAAAACTTCAATAAAGCTATTCCATGACTACACAATCCGTAGACTATGGAATAAGGAGTTACATAACAAAGCTTTCACCCAAATCTTTTAAGCTCCATGCTGGAAAATGGTAGAAGACTACCCATAGATGTGCGGTATCAGCCAAGCCAAGAACCTGAAAGGTTAGTAGAAGGAGTCCAAGCAGAGAATTGCAAAGTAGAATCATAAATAAATCAAAACATACTAGAACCAGGTAGACTAATAAGCTTTAATGATGTAATCTAATGAATGGTAAAGTTGAACCTAGTTAAAACCCCTTTCTCACGAGGAGATAATTTGGCATTCTTAACCTTCATTTCCATGCTACTTTCTGATATGCAGAATCTCAAGCAATATGTGAACTTATCTTTTCTTTTCCCTTCAAAAATTCTAATGCATCTCTCTCTCCATATCCACCAGATAGCTGTTCTGATTGCCACTTCACCATCAAAGATAGAATACCACTCTTAGGGAACTCTTGCTGAAGTGCATAGATTTCATTATGAAGAGAAGTGTGAGGCTTTCTAGATAAGTCATATCTGCTCAAGATACATTTCCAAATCCAGCTAGTGTAAGTGCAGGTAAAATACAAATGATCAGCACTTCATTATCATTCAAGCAAAGAACACATTTTTTTTTTTAGGTAAGTAAACAAAATTATATGCATCAACAAATAGTGTACAGAAGCCATATCTACACAGCCTGTAGATTATGGCGAAAGGATCCAAGGTTTTTCTAGGAGAGTGCACCATTCCTCAAAGAGGTTTGATGTTCTCACTCCACCAGAATCAAACCTTGGATAGATACAAAGGAGACTAAATTCATGACTACACAGCCGTAGTCTATGAGATTATTCACTTGGACGCAGTCATACTCCATGGCAGCAGCTAGTAAACAGCAAGAACAACCACCTGAAAGCAAGAGCAGACAAAGTATAGAAGCTTGGAGATAAATGTTAGTGTTAAAAACATTAGCAAGTCTAGACATATAGATATCCGAAAGAATTGAATAGCGTCAATTAACTGAATGGTGCTGTCTAGATGATGGTAAAATTAAATCTTGTGAGGACCCCTCTCTCTCTGATAGTGAGAGCAGAGTTAGAAAGCTTGTGCTCCAACAGGCATCTGGAGTCCGAAAGAATATCAATGAGGACACCAACCTTGTCTCTATTCTTACCTTCAAAGATCCGAATGACCTTTCTCTCCAAATCCACCAAATAGTGGCATCTAAAAGCAATCTTCATTAACCTAGTTAGATGACTGTTATGAGGGAATGATTGCAATAAGCTCTGCATCTCAGCATGAATAATAGGATGATGAGGGGTGCGACTGAGATCAAATCTCTTGAGAATCTCTTCCAAACCATTGAGTATAAGAGCACTCAAAGAACAGGTGGTCTATAGTTTCATTGCTATTAAAGCATAAAAAGCACATATTAGCAAGAGAGTAGCCTTTCTTTGCAGATTATCAACTGTGGGCAACTTGTTCAAAAGAGCCTGCCAGGTACAAAGAGAATGCTTAGGTGAGGATGGCCTGTCCCAGACCCAGCTATAGTGAGGCCAAACAGGGGATATATTCCGGATGTGATTCCAAGCTGATGTAGCACTAAATTTTCCCCTGTCATGAATCCATTTAATCTCATCATCATCCACCCCTCTATTGTGAATTTGAATGTTATTGATTTGCGGCCAGAGAGTGAGCATATCCGGGGAGGGAGGAGAGGGAGATTCCACTGACTGTTGTGAATGAAATCAGAGACAGTACCATTGTTAGGAGCCCAAGATCCTGGCGGACTCTATCCCCATAATGATGATAGATGCTTTTGCCTTGAAGCCAAGGATCATACCAAAGCTAGTATTTCTGCCATTGGATATGTGATAAGAAATATGGTTGCTTATCCAGTCTCTAGCCTTAAGAAATGCCCTTCCAAGCAGCGGAATGATAAGCTTTAGATTTGGCAAGCCAGATGTTCTTATCCTCAGATATTTACTGTGAGTCCATTTAACCCAAAGGCTTTCAGAATGCTGCAAAATGTCCCAAACTTGCTTCACCATACAAGCCTTATTCCAGTCTGGAGTTTTCGAAGATTTAAGCCTCTTTCCTCTTTAGGAGTACAAATGAGAGCCCAATTGACCATGTGTTACCGTCACCATGTCCATTCCAAAGGAATTTGCAAAGGATTTATCTATCTCCTGAATCAACCCCGAAGGAAGCAGAAAAGCATTAGACCAATACATAGCAGGAATGTAAGACTGATCTGATGAGTTCCAGTCTTCCAGCCTTAGATAAAATCTCATTTTCCAAGCCTTCAATTTTCAGAATTTCTCAATAATGGGTTGACAGTGACTTTTCTTGATACCCAGAGAGACAAGAGGCAGCCCCAGGTAAGGGCAAGGAAAGGCACCCTCTTCCACTGCAGACACTCATAATTCTTTGCTTATGCTTGATGGCAGCCCCCACATAAACTTTGCTCTTATTGTGATTAAGATGGAGACCAGAAATTTTCCCAAAATTCTCAAGAATGTTGGCAAGATACTGAACAGAAGAGAAGTCATTCTGGAGGAAAATGATGAGATCATCAGCGAAAATAGTATGAGAGATGAATGTATTCCCAGCCGAAGGAACTCGGATATGACATGATGACCGCCCTATCCAATAAGCAAGTAAGCCCTTCCATGGCAATGGTAAAGAGATAAGGGGATAGGGGATCCCCTTGTCTAATCCCATTACTACTACTGAAGAAGCCAATAGGAGACCCATTAAAAAGGATAGAGAATTTAGGAGTCTCAAGGCAATTGCGAATCCAATGAATGAAGGTAATGGGGAACTTCATGGTAAGCAACATGTGATAGATGAAGTTCTGTTCACCGAATCAAAAGCTTTTCTCAAATCAGCCTGAAGATGATCTGTTACCTTTGGATGTTGAATGAATATCCTTGGCCAGGTCATTAGCAAGAAGAACATTGTGGTGGATACTTCTCCCCTTGATGAAAGCGGCCTGATTGAGACTAATAATGTTGCCCATAACTCGCTGCATTCTATCAGCCAACACTTTGGATATGATTTTGTAAAGGAAATTACAAAGGGAAATCGGCCTATAGTTCTCCATGCTATCAGCACCTTCAGTCTTAGGGATCAAAGCAATGAAGGTACAATGATTTGACGATGAATCTGACCAGAATTGAAGAAGTGCTGACAAGCCTTAATAACATCATGACCAGTGATGTGCCAAGTCACTTGGTAGAACTCAGCTGAGAATCCATCAGGGCCAGGACTCTTATTCTTATTCGGGGAATTGAAAACAGCAGACTTAATCTCATCATCCGTGACTGTCTTGAAGATGATCAATGTTGTCCTGAGTGAGCACTTTCATGGCATCAATGGTCTGATCAAAAATGTGATGTTGCTGCGGTTGATTCAAGAGAGACTGATAATAGTCAATAGTGTGAGCTTGAACATGAGGAAGGTCATCAATAAGATTACCATTGCTGTCTTTACATTTCCTGATGGTATTCCTGGCCCGCCTGGAAGCAAGATGCATAGAGAATAGTATTAGAGTCCCCCAGTTTTAACCAATTCTCTCTAGATTTCTGTCTGATGAAACTTTCTTCCAAACGCATAGCCTCTAAGTACAAATTATGAGCCTCCTTTTCCTTGTTTATAAGCTGGGCATCAAGAGGATTAGCTTGAAGCTGGCCTTGAATATGGATAAGATTATTCTTGCACGTAGAAAGGCTATCTTCCACCTTGCCAAACACATTCCTATTCCAGATTTTGATTGCTTCTTTGCAAGCTTTAAGTTTCTGACAAAGGCAATACTGAGGAGTCCTCTGACAGGCACCTCCCAAGCTTGCGAACAACCTCAAGGAACTCTGGATGAGTACTCCACATGTTAAAGTATCTGAAAGGCTTCCGACCTTGAGTGCAAACCCGATCCGAAGAGATAATCATGATAGAGTGATCAGAGGAGTATTGAGCTCCATATTCCAGTAAAGAGTCAGGAAGCTGCAAAGCCAATCTTGATTGATCAAGCATCTATCAAGGCGGGCCATAATTCTTCTATGACTGTCCCCTCTATTGTTCCATGAAAGCCAGTTACCAACAGATTTCATGTCCATGAGACCCGACATGGAGATGCAATCATTGAAAGCAGTTAAAGAGATCAGGAAATGCCTTCCACAAACCTTCTCATGCGGGTATCTCACAGTGTTAAAGTCACCAGTAATCAGCCAAGGCACCCCATTAGAAGCAGAAGAAATGTTTGTAATGTCGACCACAAAGTATTCCTCTCAGAAGCACTGTTCGAAGCATACACACCAGTGATGTAAAAGCCACAACTGTTTCTTTTGTCAACCCCCTAATATGCATAAATTGACTAGATGAAGAAAGCAGGTCAATGTCCAAGAGGTTAGGGTCCCACAAGATCCAAATTCGACCAGCATGAAGAACAGAGTCATTAGTTAAAAGATTAGCCTCAGGCCAGATGGAATTCTTTCGGGTAGCTACATGGTTAGATTTTACTTTTGTTCAACAATAATAGCTAAATCACAAGCAGACGATCTAATTATCTTATTTAACTCTCTGCATTTCTCAAGTTTATTAATACCCCTTACATTCCAACTAATTATCTTCATGATAAGACCAGTTAAAAGCAAGAAGAGCGATGCTATTTACCAGGCTTATCCCTTCCCTTCCACCCTTGGGAGAATATTCTCTCCATCTCATCAACAGATTGCAGGTTTTTTAAATTTAAGAATCCTGTATAGAGGTCCCCCCTTGGTTTCCTTGCGTGATGCTTTGTTCCTCCTTTGTCCAATCTTGTGGTGGCCGCACTCATCCTCTTGTCCGCGCCATTTTTATTGCCTCCATTAGCGAAATCCTCACTAGATCCTTGGTTGCCGAGGTTGCTCGATTTGGTGCTACCAGGAATATGTTGTAGAGATTGCACCATATCTTCCATGGTATCCAAGTGGGTAGGAGACAACATAGTAACCGCGGCCAATGATTGATGGGATTTAGAAGGAAGAACAGCGTTGTTGAAGTCGCCATGCAGACGAACCATATCCTTCCCATGCAGACGTACCATATCCTCCATGCAATCTTCAGAATTGTTCCCCGAAGGTGTTTCCTTCCTCTTCATCATTCCACCTCATTCCCGCTGGTTCCTTCCTTTTGTTTCATTGTTGCGTTGTTGTATTGTTTCCTTGAGAGTTGGGAGTTTCCATAGTGATATGACCTTCCATGCATGAGTTATCGTCCTCCTCTCTCCGCTCCATTACTTTATTTTGCATGTGCATGTTCGCGTTCCCAATCCTTGGTGTTGTTGATGCATGACCGGCAGCAATCTGATCTTTGGGAGTTGGAGCCGAAGTCTGATGGATCTTTATACGCCATTCCTTCGCTGGTGGTTTGAGGCCCGCTCTGCATTCTCCCCCCCCCATGGCCAAAGGAATTACACTCTTGCAAATTACTGGTTTCCATTCGTATTCAACTACAACCGCTTCAGTTGATCCGTCTTCATCATTATGAAAGCTGAGCAGGGAATGATGCTTCCACGTCCATGAGAATGCAAACTCTCGCAAAATGCAGCCTCTTTCTTTTTGCTGTGAGAGTGCAGAGGTCGCCCAAGGAGACTACAAGCTTGCTCAGGCCACGAGCAGTCCACCACCTGAGCGGGAGGACCGGAAAACGAACCCAAACAGGAAGATTACTGAGTGACTCTTTTCCATCTGCAGTTCTGGCGTCCATCTTCGAAGAACAAGGGGATGTCCACGAATACACCAAAATCCATCAAGAACAGTCTTCAAGTCTTCTTCCTGGTTGAAGACCACTAGGAAGAAGCCTCCTTCCCGCAAGAGCAGCTCCACATCCCCCTTTGGTTTCCAGAAATTACGTATGTATGCGAGGAGAGCAGAGTAAATCGGCTTCATACCTATGCAGTAGCCCATGATGGCGAATCTCCAAGTTTCTTTGAGTTCTTTTGCATCATCTCCTTCAAAAACTGCATAGCTCTTATCATCAATGAGCGCTGGCTGGATGAACTCCAGAGCTCCATCTTGAGAAAGAAACCATCACCATCACTCCTCCGAACAGCGAAGCCATGGACGGCGAACCAAGGAGACTCTAGAACGAGATCTTCCTGATCTCAAATCTCCACGCTCTGGAAGACGTCCTCTAATTGTAGGGGGATTACTTGTGGGAGAGCACTTACAGTAGCTCTCGCCGTGGTAATCACAGAGCCATTGGAGGCGCTCGGAGGAAGGACCTCCATGCGCCCCTTAGGGGCAAACCCCACAGAACCAACCAGAGAACCACCAAAACCCCAGAGCTTCTCTCTCTAGAATCGCCTAGAGAGAGACTTCGGAAGGTCTCATGATAAGACCAGTTAAAAGCAAGAAGAGCGATGCTATTATGTATAGACAAGCAAAGAACACATTGATTAGCCAAAATTCTACCTTTCCTTTGCAGATTATCAATAGTAGGAAGCTTGTTATGCAAAGCCTGCCAAGTGCATAAAGAGAATTTCTGAACTGTAGGCCGATCCCAGGTCCATCTATTGTAGTGCCAAGTAATGCCTTTGATTCTGATTTCATTCCAGGCTGAGGTAACATGAATTTCCATTATTATGCTTCCATATGATTGCATCTTCTCCACTATTCCTGATAGGAATTGCAGCAATTTGAGGCCAGAGAGTGATCATTTCATGAGTAGTTGCATTTGGGAGTCTCCAATCCCCTTCATGGATGAAACTAGAAATCTGCAAATTTCTAGGAGCACCTAAATCTTGTCTTATCCTATCACCATACAATTGGTATATGCTTTTTCCATTGATCCAAGGGTCATACCACATGCTAGTATTATTTCCTGTAGAAATAACATAAGAAACATGCTCAACAGCCATTTTCTAGCTTTCAAAATACCTTTGATTGCAGCCGAATAGTAAGATTTGGGTTCAACACACCAAACAGATTTCTCTTAAAGTACTTTTCCTTGATCCAGTTATTCCATATGGTTTTCTTATCCTGAAGAAATCCCAGAGAAGCTTGATCATACCTGCTTATTCCATTCTTGGAGATTCTTCAAATTCAGCCCTCCTTCATCCTTTGGTTTACAAATAGTAGACCATTTCACCATATGCAGCGCATTTTTTCTTGGGTGCCATGCCAAAAGAATTTGCTGAGAATGGTTTCCACTTCATGAATGAGACCCGCAGGTAAGATAAAAGCATTGGACCAATACAAAGCATAAGATTGAAGAACTGAACGAATCAATTCAAGTCTTCCTACTTTAGAAAGCAATCTATATTTCCAGGAATTCAGTCTCTTTCTGATCTTTTCAACAATGGGATGGCAATGGCTTTTATTGATAGCATTCGAGAAAAGAGGAAGACCCAAGTAAGGGACAGGAAGGTTACCTTCTGCAACACCAAAGAGTGGTAGAGATTTGCTCTTTATCTTTGATGGCTGCCCCCACATAAACCTTGCTTTTCTGAAGATTAAGAGTAAGACCAGAAATTCTACCAAAGATATTTAAAATATCAGCCAACTTTGTCACAGAATTATAATCATTTTGAATGAATATCAGCAAATCATCCGCAAATATAGTATGAGAAACATTGCAATTTCCGGCTGTAGGAACTTTAAGGCTGCCATCTAACACTGCCTTCTCAAGCATACAAGTCAATCCCTCCATAGCAATAGTGAACAAGTAGGGAGAAAGAGGGTCCCTTGTCTATCCCATTACCACTTTCAAAAAAACCAACTGGAGAACCATTGAAAAGAACAGAGAATTTTGGAGTTTCTAAGCAATTTCTGATCCATTCTATCCACTTTGAAGGAAACAACATTTTCTCATCATTTCATAAATGAAGGACCTATGACAGAATCAAAGGCTTTTCTCAATCGCTTTGAAGCAAATTCTTTTTCCAGCAGATTTAGAATGAAGATCTTTGACAATATCATTAGCAAGGAGCACATTTTGGTGGATACCTCTACCTTTGATGAAGGCTGATTGATTGGGGCTTATAACTGTATCCATAACTTTCTGCAATCTATTGGCCATCACTTTAGAAAAACTTTATAGATGAAGTTGCATAAGGAGATAGGCCTATAGTTCTCAAGACAATCAGCACCAGCGGTCTTGGGAATAAGAGAGATAAAAGTACATTCAATTTTTGTGCATCCTACCAGTTGTAAAGAAGTGCTGACAAGCATTTATAACATCCTTACCAACAATGTTCCAAGTAGTTTGAAAGAATTCAGCAGTAAAAACCATCTGGGCCTGGACTTTTGTTTTTGGGAGAACTGAAAACAGTAGATCTGATTTCTTCATCAGTGATTGTCTGGCTAAGAGAAACCACCTCTTCTTGAGAAAGCTTACTTCTGACCTCTAAATCATGGTGATCACTATGCTGCAACTGATTGAGAAGGGATCTGTAAAATTCCACAGTATGGTCTTTAACTTTATCAATATCATGGATCAGATTGCCATTACCATCCTTGCATTTCCTAATAGTGTTCCTTGCTTTCCTTGCTGCAATAGAAGCATAAAAGAATTTGATATTGGAATCCCCAAGAGTAAGCCAATTTACTCTTGATTTCTGCCTTATATAGTTTTCCTCAATTGCAAGGGCTTTGGCATAATTTTCCTGGCTTCATTTTCCTTGCTGATAAGATCTTCATCATGAGGATTTTGAGCAAGATAGTTTTGAGCATTGATCAACTCCCTTTTACTGTCAGCCACTCCATCATGAATATTACCAAAAACATTCTTATTCCATTCCTTCAAGGCTTCCTTGCATGATTTAAGTTTTTGGGTAAGAACATAAGGAGCTGTTCCATGAACCTGAATACTCCAAGCAGATTCAATGACATCAAGGAATTGAGGGTGAGAACTCCACATGTTAAAGGTACCTGAAAGGTTTTTTCCCTCTTGGAACCTCATTTCAGAACATATTGTTAACAGAGAATGATCCGATAGATATTGAACACCATATTCAAGCAAACAGTCCGGGTAAGCATTTAACCAATCCTTATTGATCAAGCATCTATCAAGTCTAGCCATGATTTTCCTGTTAGGGGTCCCTCTGTTGCTCCAAGAAAGCCAACACCCACAGACTTCATGTCAAAAAGATCACTAGAGAGGATGCAGTCATTGAATTCAGCTAACATTGAAACTGATAAATCCCTTCCCCCCACTTTCTCATGCGGATATCTCACAGTGTTGAAGTCTCCCACCACCATCAAGGAGAATTGGGAGGCAGTACCAGCAAAGGAACAAATATCTCTCCAAAGATCAATCCTTTCTTGGGCACTATTTGAAGCATAAATGGCAGATAATTTGAAAAGAGTGCTGGTTTTTTGTCTTCCCTTCCACATGAATGCATTGAGCCATTGAGTGAGTACTAGTAATCTCAAAAGATTGGGGTTCCACAAGATCCATACTCTACCATTAAAAATTAGAATCATTAGTGATGAGATCAGCTTCAGGCCAAATTAGTCTTTTCCTAGAACCAGTATGAGAAGGTTTAATCTTAGTTTCTACTAAAATTGCAATGTCACAAGCAGTGGACTTAAATTCTATTAACCTCCCTACACTTGGTAGGTTTATTCAATCCCCGAGTATTCCAAGATATGATCTTCATAAAGCTAAAGGATAAGGGGCGAAACCAATCAGCAGCAATTAATTGGTTCTAGAAGAGTTAGTATCCTTTTTTATCCTTTCCTTTACTAAATCCTCTCCAATCATCCTTTCCATTTCCTTTTTTAAATCTTTTCTTATCTACCTCATCCACAGCAACAAGTTTTTTAAATTTCGAATTACCTTGAAGGGAGGCGTGGGCTGATGGAGCTTGCGCAATGGTAGTTGAAGAGTCCTCCATGTGTTGGATTCTTTGCTCAGATTGAGGGGCTTGCGCAAAGGCTGTAGTTTGAATTTGAACATGAGGCGCGCCACCTTGCAAAGCTTCTGGATAAGAGTCCTTCTGGAGCTGGACTCCTTGATGAGAACCATGCGCACCATTTCTTGAAGAGTCCATGTGAGATGGAACTCTTTGAATTGAGCGCTTTTCTCTCCATGCATTGGGGGGGGGGGGGGGGTGGTCCGCATCTCTCTTGCCAACTACCTCCGTAGCAACACTAGCTACACTTTGAAGACTTGGTGCGGACTCCTCCTCTTCATCGCATAGCACCTGAAAGGAGTTTCCAGTGGGAACCGGAGCTGCAGCCTTCAATGAAGTGGATTTCGCTCTGAAGACCTTGTCCACTCTAGCATTGGCCAAAGGACGGCAAGCACCATCCCCATGACGAAGGAAGAACACACAGAACAAGGACGAGGGCGCCATTGAAAGGATATTCTTATTCTTTTGATTGTACCATCCAAATCCTTGTAGTGAACGAACTCTGGCAATTGAACATCAGAACTGATCTCAATACAAGCTCGAGCATAGACAAGCGCTTCATCTCAGCAGTCATCTTGTCGAGGTAAAGAGGCTGACCAAGAGTACTTGCCAGTTTAGCAATGAACCTTAGTCCAGAGATGCAAAGGTAATCCATGGAAAGCAACCCAAAGAGGTATGCTTTTCAGACTATCTAGCTCCATGCGCACCTCAGGAGACCATTTCCTCAAGATCATTGGATGACCTCTAATGCTCCAGAATCCCTCCAAGACTCGGTTCAACTCTTCCTCTAAATCGAACTTACAGATGAAGAATCCATTCTCCAAGACATGCAATTCAAAACTAGTGATTCCCCACCGAGATTAATAAAAGCTTGTAATGGATAAAAAGTCGTTTTTAATCCAATAAACATAGCCTACCAAAGATCTAGACCAAGACGGAATAAGGTCATGAGAATCCTGAACTTCGTAAACAGCAACCTGATCCATTATTAACCTCTGGTTGGATGAAAGGGAGCTCCAAAGACTGATTTGCTGCAGGCGACTTGAAGAGAGAACTCCAAGCCACTGGTGTAGAAGAGATCGGAGCTGAAGACCTACCTCTTCCTCTTGAACGTGAACGCCCCCTTGAGACCACATGAGGAGGATCACCCTGGACTGATTTGGACGAAGAACCGGATTGAATGAGAAGGTCAGCAGCCCTCCCAATCTGACCGGATGCCGGAGGAAGACCAGTGGAGACCATAGAAGTCCCACCAGGCTTGGATCGCCCAAGATCCCCAGAGCTTCTCTCTCCTTCTGGCGCCATCCTTATGAAGATGTACTTTATCTTATGAAAATAAAACTGTCTCTGATCATTCTTGCTTATGGTGAAGACTAGTGAGGTTATCAGAACTTCAAAACCTCGCCCCTTCAAGTTCTTTAATATGTGGACATCCCACCCTTCCTTCAGATCTGTTGTCCATGGCGCTTGGAACACTGAAGTTAATGGTACCCCTCTGTACCAAGTTTGTCAAAAGCTTAAGCTGGTTAAAACTGCCTTGAAAGATTGGAATAAGAAGGTCTTTGGTGTGGTCCAAAACAATACTTCTAAAGCTCGGGAGGAGCTCATTCACTTCCAACATATTCTTGAAGAAGATCCTGATAATACTATCATTCAAAACGAAGAGGAAAGGTGTCGGGTTGCCTATTTACAAGCTCTCACTAATGAGGAAATCTTTGCTAAGCAGAAGTCAAAGCAACAATGGCTTTCCCTTGGAGACTCTAATACTAAGTTCTTTATGCTGATCAAGGCGAGGAGGGTTCACAATTTGATCAAAATGCAAGACTTCTGATGGAACTATTCTTCATGGACATGATGATATCAGATCTCATGCTCTTTCTTATTACTACGATCTTCTCAACAAGAATCATGATAAGGGCCCTCCAGAATTTGATGTTCGGGCTTATCTTTCTGAAGATGAAGTAGCAACTCTTATTAAACCTTTCAACAAAGAAGATGTTAGGCAAGTGGTTTTCAGTAGTCCGAGGGACAAGAGTCCAGGACCGGATGGTTTTACTATGGAATTCTTCACCTCCATGTGGGATATTGTAGGAGACTTAGTTTCTACATCTATTCTCTCCTTTTTCCATGATGGTATCTGGGAAAAACAAATTAATTCCACTTTTATTGCCTTGATACCGAAGAAGTCTGATGCAGAATCTCTAGACCAGTTTCGGCTATTTCTCTTTGCAACTTCTTATATAAGGTGATCACAAAGTTAATGGCCAACAGGATGCAACTAGTTCTTCCTTCACTCATCAGCCAGAACCAGACAGCATTTATTCATGGGAGAAGTATTCAGAGCAACATTCTCCTTGCTAATGATCTGGCCAAAGACTTGCACTCCAAGAGCAAAGGCACCCGCATTTGTCTTAAGGCTGATTTGTGTAAAGCTTTTGACTCCGTCTCCTGGGATTTTATTACTACATGTTGAGAAAAATGAAGTTCCTACTTTGTGGATTGGGTGGATTCGCTGTTGTCTGGAGTCAGGTAGATTTTCTGTGTTAGTCAACGGTAGCCGGAAGGTTTTTTCAAAAGCTCTAATGGCATCCGTCAGGGTGACCCGTTATCTCCTTACCTTTTCACCATCGTTATGGAAGGGTTTACTTTTTTTTTTTTGGTAAATAATACCGGAATTGCATTGATCAGATTAATCAATTACAAGGAGGGAAACCATACTATCACAAGCCGATAGTTATGATTATGAAAGGGAATGCTCAAAATGGGATCATGAAAAACCCAACATTACAAATTCAGATACTTTAAGAATAAAATTTCTGCAAATAAGTTTGGATCTGATTGAGAGCGCTTCCTTCTGGATATGATGTTCAGTAGTGTACCGAATATCAGACAATATGGACAAAAGCACATGAGTCTTTGTACGATTGGTAGATTCATAAATCCTGGTACATCTCTCCTCCAAATCCACCAAAGAGCAGCACGAAAACTAGCAAAGGCCACAGTTGTACAGTTCCCCATCCATGGAAACTTCTGATTAAACTTTCACATTCAGCAATGAGAGTATCTTGGGTCTCCGGTGAATATCTAACCTGTGCAATAGCTGCACCATATCCAAGAGCTATAGGAACACTGAAAGAAGAGGTGTTGAAGGTGCTCATCATTCTGCCTGCACAAAACACAAATGCTTGGCCATAAAGACCACGCCTCTGGATTACCTCAAAGGACGGAATCCTTCCCAGCATGCACTGCCACGCATGAAGTGAATGCTTTTGAATAGTAGGCCGCTGCCATACAACTTAAACCATGGAACTTTGGGTAGTAGATGTTTTTCAGATCATAAATGTGATTAGTGGTTATATTTCCATTATTGTGCTTCCACATAATGGAATCTTCACAATCATCATGGATGGGAATTGTAAGAATTTTCGGCCATAGCTCCATCATTTCATTTGAAGTCGGGTTAGGAAGACACCATCTCCCATTCTGAATGAAGGCATTAACAGTAGCGTTGATAGGAAGGCCAAGTAGAAATCTGATGTAATCGCCTCCTAAAGTGGATAAGGACTGCCCATCAATCCAAGGATCTCCCCAGAGACTAACCAAATCCCCATTTCCAATCTTGAATATAACATGAGGTTGCAGCCAATGTCTAACACTTAAAATACTCTTCCAAGCCTGAGAGTGATAAGTGTGACTACGAACAGACCAGATTGAAGCTTTATTAAGATATCTGCATTTAACCCAATTGGCCCAAAGAGTATCTTGACCAGAGACAATTCTCCAAAGCTGCATGGAAATGGCAGAGAAATTCCATGCCTGAATACTTATAATACCCAGCCCCCCTTCATCTTTAGGGCGACACAACCAATTCCATTTGATGAGATGGAAAGGCTTGTAGTCACCAGAAGCATGCCAAAAGAAATTCCTCAACAATTTTTCCACTTCACCTATCAATTTCTTTGGAAGAATAAAGGCAACAGCCCAGTATATGGCATAAGAGTTAAAACTGATCTGATAAGCTCAAGTCTTCCTGCTTTAGAAAGTAACCTTGTTTTCCAAGAGGCAATGCGATTCTTGATCTTCTGAATTATAGGAGTGCAATGGGAGGAAGACAGGCTAGTAGAGAGTACAATGGCAGCCCCAAATAAGTTGAGGGAAGAGTCCCCTCCTGAAGACGCAAAGCATGAAGGAGAGGATTTTTGTGATGGATTTTTGCACCACAAAGACTTTACTTTTGGCAGCATTTAATTGCAGTCCCGAACATCCATAGAAAGTATCCAGAATATTGGTATGCACCGAGCAGAAGAGATCTCAGGCTTCATGAAAATAAGAAGGTCATCAGCAAACATCAAATGAGAAACCTTTACATTACCAAAGGTGGGAACCTTTAAGCTGCCCTCCCCAATTTCTGGTCAATGAGAATAGAGAGTCCCTCCATTGCAACACAAAAAAGATACGGAGATAAAGGATCCCTTGCCGAATACATTGGTTGTATGAAAGAACCCATTAGGACTGCCATTAAGTAGAATAGAGAATGTAGGTGAATTTATTAGAAATCTCAATCCAATCAACCCAAGGATCAGGAAAACCCATCCTCTTGAGTAAAAAGAGAATAACCCTCTATGAACTGAATCAAAAGCCTTCCGAAGGTCCACCTTCAAACAAAGCATGTTGCCTCGATGCTTGGAGTGAATATCTCTGACCAAGTCATTAGCAAGAAGAATACTGTCCTGAATTTCCGGCCTTGATAAAAGCAGATTGGCTTTTCTAATCAGATTCGGCATGTACTTTTGCATGCGGTTGGCCATCAGCTTAGTGATGATCTTATAGAGAAAAATACACAATGATATCGGCCGAAACTGATCAAAAGAATCTGCAGAATCAGACTTAGGTATTAGAGAAATGAATGTGTGATTTACCTGGCGTAAACCATTGTCCACCATTAAAGAAGTAAAGAACAGCCTCCGTGACATGACTACCCACAATGCTCCAACACAGTTGATAAAACTCAGCAGGGAAACCGTCTGGGCCAGGGTTTATTCTTTGGGGAGTAAACACAACTTCCTTGATTTCAGCATTAGAGAAAGGCCTCATAATAGACATACGATCCTCATCAGAAAGAACCGGGAGGGAACCAGGTTAGGCTGCTCAAGCTGATGATGTGATTAAGAAGCTTAGTATAGAATTCCACTGCATGATCTTTAACTTGTTGCATATCATGAGTGATCTTACCATCAGGCAACTTACAACTTCTGATAGAATTGATCATCCTTCTCCCCTTAATACTAGCATAGAAGAATTTGGTACTGTCATCAGTTTGGGTTAACCAGTGCTGCTTAGCCCGTTGGTGAGCAAAGGATCCCTCCATGCTTAAGCACTGAAGGTAAGCTTCACGGGCTTGGTTCTCCTCCTCAATAAAAGACTCATTCAAGGGATCATTTGAGAGTGCTTCTTGTGCTTGTGAAGGTCATTTCTAGCACAAGTAACCTTCCTATGAATAAGACCGAATTCAGATCTGTTTCCACTCCTTTAAAGCTTTCTTGACCACCTGGAGTTTCTTACAAAGAACATATATAGGAGTGCCCCTAAAGTGAGTATTCCAAGCCTGTTGAACAAGAGGAAGGAATCCATCATGCTTCGCCCACATGGTGAAGAATTAAAAGGTTAGGGCCACTAGGAATAGTTGTTCGCTGAGGACTGTAAGGTAAGCATGATCAGATAAAAATTGATCGCCATAGCTACCATAGCTATCAGGAAAGCTGTCCAAACATTCTTGATTTATGAGAGCTCTGTCTAGACGACAGGCAATTCTTATGGCTCCCTTGGATCTATTAGACCACGAAAAAATGCTCCCTACAGTTTTCAGATCCAATAAAGATGATGATTCAATACAAGTATTAAGATCACTAAGCATAGCAGAAGTCAACTTCCACCCCCAATCTTCTCTCCGGAAAACGAACACAATTGAGATCTCCAATAAGCAGCCAAGGTAAAGTAATTCGCATAGAAATATCAACAAGTCCTTCCAAAGCATTGCCTTTCGTAAGGAAGATTTGAACCATAAATAGCTGTCAAGTGAAAAACCTTTCCAGTAGGAGTATGAACACCATCCATATGAATAAACTGATTGGAAGCTCTAACTTGTGTAAGGTGGACAGTAGTACCATTCCAAAGAACCCAAATTCTACTCCATGATGCTGAGCGTAGTTATGTAACATATTAAGATGAGGAGCAATATACATACGACGCTTAGTCATCTTAACCTCACGAACATGAGTTTCAAGGAGAATAGTAACATCAGCATTAGTCTGGGAAATTAGGCTCTTGACACTTAATCTGTTCCCTCTCTTATTAAGACCCCTAACATTCCAAGAAACAATTTCATAATAACTAATTCTTGGTGAGAGATCTGATGCGCGCTTGTAGCTTATCCATAGTGTGTTCCATGGAGGAGGTAGAATCCTTTGCATGGCCCACATTAATTTCATCATGTCGATGTCCCTGCTTGATGGTAAGCTGCATATTGGCCTCCTATTTCCCCCGTGCTCACAGAAAGGTTGAGAACCTTTTACCGATATCCCATTGATACAATCAGATCAGGATAGTTGCTTTCCTTACCAGCACATATACCATAGGTAGCCTTGCGGTTTCCATAAGAATCCTTAGAGTTGCTAAAGAGCATGTCGCCTTCCTTGTCTTGTTGATTATTCCCTCCAAATTCTCCTTCCTGCTTTGGATAACTCGATCAGCCTTAGATGGAGTGGGGGAATGATTTTCCAGCTGGCGCGGGCCCCACTTCCATGCAAAGAAGATATGGTACGTGGTAAGTTGCATGCAAGGCTATGTCCTCCCTCTCCCCTCTTGCAGATTCCTTTCTACGTATGATGCGATCAGATGGGCAAGTGATGATGGTAGGGTATCAGAGTTGCCCTCCATGTCCTCCTTCTCTTCCAAGGCCGAGTATCTGTTGAGCACTTCAATGGCGGATGCAGCTGCACCAACCTGTTGAGGAGATGACACAACATCCACCATGTTCGAATTCTTATCATGCTTATCTCGAGCAGTCTCACTTCCATCGATCACCACAACATGAGACTCAACAGAAAATGATGGATCTTTGCTCTTCGGCCTCCAAACCTTCAACGACTTAGCAGCTGCATGCTCCAGGCGGCATTCACCATTGCCATGGCCAAATGATTTGCAGGCTTCACAAACCGCTGGCTTCCAATCATAATGGACAGGAATAATATCAATAGAGCCATCAGAATCCATTACTTTCAGATCAGAGGGAAAAGAGGAATCAACGTCCATCAAGATGCAAACACGAGCAAACAATAGTCTTTTCTAGAAGCCGTCAGCCCATCAATGTGGAGGTGGTCGCCCCAGCAGACTAGCTATCTTACTCAATCCTCTGACTGTCCACCATTTGAGAGGTAGGCCAGGAAATCGTACCCAGACAGGTATAGAAGTGAGCGATTCCTTTTCCATCTGTAAATGAGTGCTCCACCGACGAAGAACCAAGGGATGACCTTAATACACCAAACCCATCTAACACCTTCTGTAAATCTTCTTCTTGGTTAAAGATAACAAGAAAGAATCCTCCTTCACGCATCAGGAGTTCCACCTCCCCCTTAGGCTTCCAGATATTAAGAATAAAGTGACGAAGGGCAGAGTAGATAGGCTCATACCGATGCAATAACCCATGAGGCTAGACGCCATTTCTCCTGCAGTTCCTTCGCATCCTCTCCTTCAAACACAGCAATCTTCTGATCAAGCATGGAGACTGGTTCAATGAACTGCAAGTCGCCCTCTTTGATCCATCGCCATCACCCGAGTGAGCTCCAAACAGAGAAGACCAAGGACGCCTGGACTGAGAGACTCTAGAACGAGATTACTGGATCGGCTGGATGCTCCACGATCCATAGGACGACCCCTAAAGGAAGATGAAACGGGGGGATTACCTTGTGGGAGAGAGCCCTGAGGAGGAGGGTCTCTACCCGCGGCAATCACAAGGCCATTGGAGGCACTCGGAGGAAGATCCTCCATGCGCCCCCCAGAGGCCAGCCCCACAACTCCCAGAGAATCGCCAAATCCTCAGAGCTTCTCTCTCTAGGAAACTAGAGAGAGAGAGTTGGTTAACCTGTCTCATTGAGGCTGCAGTTCAGCAAAAGATTCTTAAAGTTCCAAGTGCGGGTTCTATGCACATCTCCCATTTTATTTTTGCTGATGATCTTATCATCTTCTTCAAAGATGATGTGTCTTCTGCCATCACAATTCATCGCCTTCTTGAGGACTTCTACAGCTACTCAGGGCTTCAACTCAATTCGAATAAAAGCAGAATTTACATTGGTGGGAAGGTGAAAAACAAAAAGGCTATCAAATCTGTTCTTCAGGTTCCTCAAGGTAAACTTCCATCTGCTTATTACCGCTTTGTAGTTCTTCCTTAAAAAAACACCACTGCCAACCTATCATTGAGAAGATTACAAGAAGAATAGAATCCTGGCGTACCTATACTATCCAGAGCTGGAAGACTGGAACTTATCAAGTCGGTACTGTCATCATTTCCATATACTGGTCGGTTGTTTTATTCTTCCTGTTGCCACTATCAAGGAAATTGAAGAATTCTCTCTAATTTTTTTGAATGGGCATTCTACAAACGCTCTCCTCATATGATCAGTTGGAACGCCATATGCACTCCTAAATCTGAAGGTGGACTTGGTATTAGGAAGCTGAAGGACTGGAATCTTGCTTGTGCCACTAAAAATCTTTGGGACATTCTTCAGAACTCAAACTCTCTTTGGGCTCAATGGGTTAAGCATAAGTTCTTAAGAAGGGATTCAATCTGGAGTCTCAAGCAGAGAAGCTATCATTCCACTGCATTAAAGGGGATTCTTAAGCAACGAAATGGATTCTGCAACATATCACTTACAAAGTAGGTTATGGAAGTCAATTCAATTTCTTCTATGACCTTGGATTCAAGGTAAAGAAATGTATGATGGCAGGCAACCGGGTTATGCAGGAAAGAGGTCTCAACATGAATACCACTTGCTCTATCTTCATCAGTGAGAACGGTCAATGGACTCTTCCGCCACCTACCACAGTAGAGATGTTTGATATTTGGCCTTTGATCAATCGGACTACTCTCCATAACTAGATGTTATTTGCTGGAACCATGGTGGCATTCACTATAAAAAGTGCTTGGAATATGATCCGAGAACATAACCAGAAGGTTGGCTGGCAGGACTGGGTTTGGGAAAATCCAACTATTCAGAAATTCTCTATAACTTGCTGGCAAGCTGTCATGCATAAGCTCCCAACTATAACAAATCTTAGAAAACGTGGTTTTCAAATGCCCAGTAGGTGCATTCTTTGTTGTAACTCTGAGGAGAGTGAGGATCATATTTTTCAAATGCCCTTATTCCATTTCGGTCTTGGGGAGAAATGCTCTGCAGCGCCTTCACATAAACGTTCTCCTCGTGGTACCATACTTGAAGAGATGCATGCTCTGAGGATGAGTTTTAAATAGATGGTTTTGGTACTTCTTTAGCTCGCTTATTATTCAGAGTGGTACCATTTGGTGGATCTGGAAAAAGAGGTGCAATAGAACATTTGAAGATAGGAAGAAAACCGCTCCCATACATACCGCCCCTCTCATTATTAATGATGTACGATGTTGCATGGAGATGATGCCTTGCAAAGGCTTGATATCTGGTCGGTCAAAAGCTATTGTAAGAGATTTAATATCTCCCCTACGATGACATTGTAGTCACTAGCTTGTGGTGTCACAATGTCTTCTGCTTGAGTCTTTGGGACTGACACCGGGATGTGGTGATAGTCACCAAATTCTTTTGTACGCTGGTACTTGTAATTTTCTTTCTCATTTATTCAATTTCTTGGTTGACCGACCCAAAAAAAAAAAAGTGTAAGTCTAGTACTGGAGCTATCCTTACTTCGATGAGGACATCCGGGCTCATGCCCTTGCTTTCTATGTTAATCTGCTGAACAAACCGCATGAGAGAACCATCCCTTCCTTCGGAGTTAGGACCACTCTTTCTTAGGACAATGTGAATACTCTGTCTAAACGTTTCACTATGGAGGATGTCCGTCATGTTGTTTTCAACTCTCCAAGAGACAAAAGTCCGGGGCCAGATGGTTTCACAGCAGAATTCTTTATAACATGTTGGGAGATTGTTGGGGACCAAATCTCTAAAGCTATTCTATCTTTTTTTGAGAATGGTAATTGGGAAAATCAGATCAACTCTACCTTTATTGCTCTTGTTCCTAAAATGCGTCAAGCAGATTCTTTTGATCATTTTCGGCCGATCTCTCTTTGTAACTTTATTTATAAAGTTATAACAAAAATGATGGCTGAGCGCATGAAACTGGTTCTTCCTTCCATCATCAGCGAGCACCAATCGGCCTTCATCCCTGGCAGGAAAATTCAAAGTAACATTCTTCTAGCAAATGATTTAGCAAAAGACTTACACTCCAAGCATAAAGGCTCTCGCATCTGTAATAGTCTACGGATTGTGTAGTCATGGAATAGCATTATTGAAGTTTTCAGCTTTCTTTTACTAGATTGTAGTTTGGTGGAGTGAGAACATTCCTCCCCTTGGGGTAGGGGTGCACTCTCCTGAACTCATCTAGTAGTCTTGTACCTCTGGTCATGACTTGTATGACCAAAGGATCTGTAATTTATTCATTATTAATACCATTTCTTACTTACCGAAAAAAAAAAGGCTCTCGCATCTGCCTTAAAGCTGATCTTCGTAAAGTCTTTGATTCCGTTTCTTGGGACTTTGTCTATTATATGATGGAGCAAATGCACTTTCCTGGTACTTGGATTCGATGGATAAAATGTTGCTTGGAATCCTCTAAATTTTCTGTCCTCGTCAATGGTAGTCCTGAAGGTTTCTTTAAAAGCTCCAATGGCCTTAGACAGGGTGATCCACTATCACCTTACCTTTTCACTATTGTTATGGAGGGATTTACCTGTCTCATGGAGACTGCTGTCCACCAGAAGATCATCAAAGTTCCAGCCGCTGGTAATCTACCTATTTCTCACTTCATATTTGCGGATGATCTTATTATATTTTTCAAAGATGACATATCTTCGGCCAGAGCTATCAAGTGCATTCTCCAGGACTTCTACAACTACTCTGGTCTGCAACTTAATTCTACTAAGAGTAGACTTTACATTGGTGGCAAGGTGAAGAATAGATTGGCAATCCAGGAAGCTCTTACTATCCCTACTGGTAATCTTCCTACTCCTTACTTGGGCCTCCCTCTTGTGAGTAGTTCTATCACCAAGAGCCATTGTCAGCCGATTATAGACAAGATTAAGCAGCGGATTGAAGCCTGGAAAACCAACCTTCTTTCTAGGGCTGGTAGGCAGCTTATAAAATCGGTCTTATCCTCCTATTCTGTCTATTGGTCTGCTTCTTTCTTACTACCTACTGCCGTCCTCAAAGAGATAGAGCGAATCCTTTGTAACTTTTATTGGCAGGGGCATTCTTCCCAAAAAACCATTCACATGGTTAGCTGGAAGGATATTTGTAGACCTAAGAATGAGGGAGGATTAGGTATCAGACGACTGAAGGACTGGAATCTTGCATGCGCTACAAAAAACTTATGGGACATTCTGCAAAAAAAGGACTCTCTTTGGGTCAAATGGATCCATGAAAAGTACCTCAGGAAAGAATCTATTTGGTGCATTCAGCAAAAAACTTATCATTCTTCTGCCTGGAAGACTATTTTAAAGCAAAGGAATTGGCTACTTCAGCACATCCTATAAAGTGGGTAACCAAAGTCAATTAAACTTCTATTATGATACTTGGGTCTTTGGGAAGAGCTTATATATGTTGTTTGGTGACCGGTTGCGCCAGCATCTCGCCCTTCAGAAAGATACAACCTGTGCCTATTTTATTCAAAATCACCAGTGGAAGTTGCCGCCACCCACCTCCATGGAAATGTTAGATATCTGGCCTACCATTCAAAAAAAAAAAAATGTTAATCTGAATCAAGGTGATGCTATTATCTGGAACGATGGTGCTTTCAGTTCTAAACAGGTGTGGAACAAAATTAGAGAACAACATCAAGATGTAGGCTGGGGCGATTGGGTCTGGAAAGGACCTACTGTGCAGCGTTTTTCCATCACCTGTTGGCAAGCTATAATGCACAAGCTACCTACTATCAACAACCTGAAGAAGAGAGGTTTCCAACTTCCAAGTCGCTGCATTCTTTGTTGTCTCTCTGAGGAATATGAAGACCACCTTTTCTTTAAATGTAATTATTCCACTGCCGTTTGGGGAGAGATTCTTCACAGATTGAACCTTCATAGATCACCGAGGGATTCCATTTTTACAAGAGATCCATTCTCTAAGGGAAAAGCTTTGCTCATGACGGTCTGGCGACTTCTTTGGCTAGACTTCTCTTCTGGACTGCTATTTGGTGGATTTGGAAGGAGAGATGTAGCAGAACCTTTGATGGTGTTAGCACTTCAGCTATTCATCTCTGTCTGTCTATTATTCAGGATGTTCGTAGTCGTATGGAGGCCAACACTTATAATCACCCTATATCTGGTCGGTCCAACTATTTATGCAAAAGATTCAATATTACAATAAAAGCTGCTATGTAGTCATCGACCTGTGATGTCACATTCAGTCGTATAGCTTGTTTCTAGCTGCTTTTTATCTTTGTTAGTCTATTGAGTTCTTGTGACTCAATGGCTTTCTACTGTACATTGAATCTTTTTATTAATTCATTTCCCTTGGTTGATCGACCAAAAAAAAAGGACCTATTGACAGAATCAAAGGCTTTTCTCAAATCAGCTTTGAAACAAATTCTTTTTCCAGCAGATTTAGAATGTAGATCTTTGACAATATCATTAGCAAGGAGCACATTTTGGTGGATACCTCTACCTTTGATGAAGGCTGATTGATTGGGGCTTATAACTGTATCCATAACTTTCTGCAATCTATTGGCCATCAATTTAGAAATAACTTTATAGATGAAGTTGCATAAGGAGATAGGCCTATAGTTCTCAAGACAATCAGCACCAGCGGTCTTGGGAATAAGAGAGATAAAAGTACAATTCAATTGTTTGTGCATCCTACCAGTTGTAAAGAAGTGCTGACAAGCATTTATAACATCCTTACCGACAATGTTCCAAGTAGCTTGAAAGAATCAGCAGTAACATCTGGGCCTGGACTTTTGTTTTTGGGAGAACTGAAAACAGTAGATCTGATTTCTTCATCAGTGATTGTCTGGCTAAGAGAAACCACCTCTTCTTGAGAAAGCTTACTTCTGACCTCTAAATCATGGTGATCACTATGCTGCAACTGATTGAGAAGGGATCTGTAAAATTCCACAATATGGTCTTTAACTTTATCAATATCATGGATCAGATTGCCATTACCATCCTTGCATTTCCTAATAGTGTTCCTTGCTTTTCTTGCTGCAATAGAAGCATAAAAGAATTTGGTATTGGAATCCCCAAGAGTAAGCCAATTTACTCTTGATTTCTGCCTTATATAATTTTCCTCAATTGCAAGTGCTTTGGCATAATTTTCCCTGGCTTCATTTTCCTTGCTGATAAGATCTTCATCATGAGGATTTTGAGCTAGATAGTTTTGAGCATTGATCAACTCCCTTTTACTGGCAGCCACTCCATCATGAATATTACCAAAAACATTATTATTCCATTCCTTCAAGGCTTCCTTGCATGATTTAAGTTTTTGGGTGAGAACATAAGGAGCTGTTCCATGAACCTGAATACTCCAAGCAGATTCAATGACATCAAGGAATTGAGGGTGAGAACTCCACATGTAAAGTACCTGAAAGGTTTTTTCCCTCTTGGAACCTCATTTCCATAACATATTGTTAACAGAGAATGATCCGATAGATATTGAAGACCATATTCAAGCAAACAGTCCGGATAAGCATTTAACCATTCCTTATTGATCAATGCTAGTCTACCTGGTACTAGTATGTTTTGATTTAATTTATGATTCTGCATTGCAATTCTTTGTTTTGGACTCCTTCTACTAATCTTTCAGGCTCTTTCGGTATGGCTGTTGCGCAATCTTTGGGTAGGCATCTACTAATTCTCAGCATGGAGCATATGAGGATTTTGGGTGAAAACTTTGACATGTAATTCTTTTTCCATAGTCTACGGCTTGTGTAGTCATGGAATAGATTTTTTGAAGTTTTCAGCTTTGTTATACTAGATGTAGCTTGGTGGAGTGGGAACAAGGGGGCGGGCATGGGAGAATTGGTAACTCATCTCATATCCAAAGGATAGGTGGTGGGTTCGATTCTTCCCATTCCTGTGGGAGGGGGATACCTGGTGCCTCCCATAATATACTCCTCCCCACCCGGGGTTATCATGTAGCGGAAAAAGTGTAATACGTGTAAAATATCACGGCTATGGCAAGGCTCGAACCCTTGACCTCCTGATGTTGAACACTGAGCTCTAAGCCACTACATTGAGTTCCTCGTTATCAAAAAAAAAAATGGTGGAGTGGGAACATTCCTCCGCTTTGGGGTAGGGGTGCACTCTCCTGAACTCATCTAGTAGACTTGCACCTTTAGGTCATGACTTGTATGACCAAAGGTTTTGTAAATTATTCATTCTTAATACCATTATTACTTACCAAAAAAAACTTCTTCTTGAGTTCCCCATGATCAGGGACACATGTTCTGCCTCAGAATAGTAATCTCCCATCCAATGCCAGAGAAAAATCCGGTCTTTGTTCTATATTTTCTCTAATATCAACTAAGAAGGGGTCCTCTCCTTGTTTCTCCTTGATTTTAGTTAGTAGATCAGACTGTATTTGGATATTAGAAATCATCATTTGTAGCCCATGTCTAAATCAGACTTGCAAATTGTTCAAGTAGCTTCCATTCGCCCAACATCATACTAGCTAGCATAGCTCCATGTTGTCTACTTAGAGCGTCTACCACTACATTGGCCTTCCCTGGGTGATATTGAATGGAAATGTCAAAGTCCTTAAGATATTCTAACGACCTCCTTTGCCTCATATTGAGTTCCTTCTGTGAGAATAGATATTTCAGACTCTTGTGGTCAGAAAAGACTTTGAATTGCTCACCATAAATGTAGTGCCTCCATATTTTCAGGGCAAACACTACGGCTGCTAATTCCAGGTCATGTACAGGGTAATTTACTTCGTGGGTCTTCAATTGTCTTGAGGACTATTACTCTTCCTTGTTGCATTAGGACTGTTCCAGAAGCATCTGAATAGATTTCAAATCCTCCCTCTTCAGGGGTAAGGCAAGGACAGGAGCAATAGTCAGACACTTCTTCAAGCTATTAAAGCTCTCTTCACATTTATTGGTCCACACAAATGGATTTTCCTTCCGAGTCAGCTTGGTTAATGGCACTGCAATCTTTGAGAAATCCTTTATAAATCTTCGGTAATATCCTGCTAATCCAGGAAAGCTTTTGATCTTTGTGACGCTTGTCGGTCTTTCCCACTTCAATATAGCCTCTACTTTTGATGGATCAACAGTGATACCATCCTTGGTGGTAACATGCCCCGAAAAGAAGAGAAAGACTTAGTGCACTTTTGTATTGCACTTTAAGTGCAATATGACTATTGTCCATGTGGCATCTAACAATTGGGTTGTCATTTTATCACTCCTTATGTGAGGTTTGCCACATGGGCATTGCCTAGTCATAAGTGCAATACAAAAGTGTACTAAGTCCTTCTCCAAAAAGAATACCTAAACAATATTTACAAAAGCCTTTGACCATAAGCAATAGCCAAAAGGCAAGCATCACCTAGAAGAGAACAGGAGAGTGCACTCATAGAGGTGAAATGTTCCTACTCCACCATTCTCACTCTAGATTACAAAGCTGAAGATCATGACCACACTGGTTGTGGACTATGATCTAACAAAAGCTGAAAAAAGACAAGTCATATATTAATGATGTTCTTCTAAATCTGACTTGACTTGAGCTTCTCATCTTCTAAGTCTCGACATTCTTTTCCTTTGCTGATCATATTCACATTTCACATTTTGGTTGCGAAGGTAGCTTGATTCCAACATATCCTCCATCTTTCTTTTCAACACCTGGAAACTTAAAAGAGCAAGCCCAAACATAGAAAATGCCAAAGTTGAACCAGAAATTAAAGTAATCATACTATCATAAAAAAGAATTAATTAGCAAGAGGCTCAAGACTAATCTAGCTAATAGAGAAGTTGAATCTAGTAAGAATTCCTTTCTCTCGTTTGGATAAACTAGTAAGATTCCCAACTTTTTCCATGCATCATCTAGTATCCATGATGATATCAAGTAGAATGTGAACTTTATCCTTGCATCCTTCAAAAACTCTTTACATCTTTCTCTCCAAATCCACCAAATTGTTGATCTAAGGATAACTCTCACCATCTTAACCAGAATGCCATTGTTAGGAAACTCCAGTGCAATTGCTTTGACTTCTTGCAAGAGGGCCTTATGTGGATTTCTTCTCAGATCATATCTTGTCAAGATTTCTTTCCAAATCCAATTTGAAAAATTGCATTCAAAGAATAGGTGATCTGTGGTCTCCATGTCTTTCAGGCAAAAAACACATCTGTTAGCATAACCCTTCCTTTGTAAATTGTCCAAAGTTGGAAGTTTATTGTGGAAAGCTTGCCATAGTGAAAATTTCTGAATTGTTGCCCTATCCCAAGCCCATGTGCTGAGATTCCATGAGCTAGCCTTCAACCTAATATGATTCCATGCTGATGTGATAGCTAACAAGTCTAACTGAGCATGGAATAATAATCACATTGCTTAAATAAAATAAGCTATTAACAACAACTCGACTTAAATAAATAAACGGCAAACCACACTCAGAAGTACGAGTTAAAGAAGGGTAACGCCAAACACGAGTCACGAAGACTGGTTCACGACACCAGCTACAGACCCAGACAAGCAACACAGGTCTACCTCCCAGCCTCGTAGCCAAGGACGAAAGGTCCAGCTACCGCTCCACTACGTAGAACCAACAAGCTGTCGAGACAAACACACACCACAACTGCAGCCCACACGGCCACAGCTCCATGCCTGGTCTCTAGCCGAGCACCCTAAAGTCACTGGAAAACAAGGACTAGCTGGGGACCAGTACGTCTACCGGTGTCCGTCCCCCAACCAAGAGCGCGCTACAAGCGACTAAGTACACCCACAACACACAAGCCGCTGTCCCATTGTCGTCTTTCCCTCAGCCAGACGTACAAGTGAGGGTGTCCAGGAAGATGACAAGACTGAAACACAAACCACGGGCGGCATCGTACGCACAGCCACACAAACTCGATAATGCCACTTACCACAAGTGTCGATGCACCGCTTACCAATGCCTTACACAATACGCAACGATAATCCGATAATCGCACTATTATACACAACTATAAGCCCTCGGAACTGTTAACGCAATAGGGGGTACTGTCGCCTTCAGAACGCGACACCCCAACAGGTCGTGTTCGGAAGCAGAACGTGAAGGGTCAGCCTGTCGCTTTCAAAACGCGACAGGAAGGTCCGTCGCCTTCACAGACAGGAACCCTAATTCGGGATACCATCTTTGGATCACCCATGCAAACCATGTAAAACAATGTAAAAATCCATTTTTCATGCTCCATTCATTACCCTAGCATGGTATCTATCATTTTTAACACAAATAACAACCTACACATGCATCACATGCCATCAACAGTGTAAAACATGGCGGAATTCCCCTACTTTTGTGAAGAACGTGAAGAACGATAGCCACCCGACGTTTCCCCCGCTCCGTGCGACGTCCTCGTGGTGAAAGCACGCCAAAAACGACCCAAAATCACCAAATCGCCGAAGAAATCTGCAAAACCTCCTCCTCCTGGCCCAACAGAGCCTGCTGAAGCTCTATTTGGCCGACCTACTGAAAAGCACTTCGGAGATGGGAACGCGACGCACCATCCCGTCGCGACAAGAACGCGACGTAGGAGGTCGTCACCTTCCCACTGTCGACATCAGCAAGTCCGCCCAGCGCGCGACACGTGGCGGACATAAAGACGAAGACCCTCAAGCGTCGGCACCTGGAACATGACACCCAGAACCATCGCGTTCAGAACGCGACGCTAGGCTCTATCTTGTTCACAGATAGAGAGCCAGTGAGCGCTTCGGGCCCAACCTGCCGGCCCACAAAGCCTCACAACCCTGCGCAAACACCTATAACACACGCTATTGGCCGCACACCGGCCACCACAACCATTAAGCAAGGATCCACAAGGATCCGAAAAATGTGTGACGTTACATAGGGAGGGAATCTCACCTTCTTGGCTTGGCCGAGGAGGGCTTCTTCGACAAGATTTGATCTTTGTAGATTTTATTTCAGGCAAGTAATCAAGGGTTAACATCCCTAGACATGTCCTTTAGGCCTCAGGAATTTTACAGATTTTTATTCGTGTCCTGGAACCCCCAATTCATCTTTTTGTTTGAGTTCGGTCTGCACTTCTGCAGACAGGAGGTTGACGGCAACCTTGTTGCCGCCAAGTTCCTGAGTTGACGGCAGCATCATGTGTCATTAACCCTGGTTGGCGGCAAGGCCCTTGCCGCCAAGTTCATCTATTTTCTGCATAACTATATTTTGATCTCTGTGCTGTGAATTTTGGACTTTTAGTTATCTGTACATGCTGTAAAAATTAGGGTTTGTCAGGTATGACCTGTAGGTCATATCATGAGGTTCTGTCAATTTTTGAAGATGATTATATTTAATATAAATTCTGTATTGATGAAATAAACATGTATGACTATGTTTAATTTTGAATAAATAGATTCGTTGCATGTTAGGGTTTCAAAAAAATTCCATGATATTAGGGTTACTGTTTTCATGTTTTAGAACTATTGGAATTTATTGTTTTGTTGTGGACCATGTTAAAGTGAATTTCTTGTTAAATTGGCATAGAATCTATTTAAATTGTTAAAAATAGAATTACAATTGCAAAAAACTTGAAAAATTAGACATGTGATATATTACCTGAATGAAGTCTGTGGTTAAAATTTGATAATGTTTTGATGTCAGTAGGTAATGTTTGTATTTTAACAATGGTTATTGACCATGATAAGTATGTTTGACTTAAATCATGTGAATTTCAGTGTTTAGCAACATGTTAGGGCTCTGTTATGATTTATTTATCACTGTGGAACAGTAGTGTCAAGTTTTCCATTTCTTACTTACCGAAAAAAAAAATAGTGTCAAGTTTCTATAACCTGAGATAAGAATAATTATTTAAAGTGAATGTGAAAGGGATTAAATTGTGCATATAGTGAATGTAAAACCATGTGATTGAGTGATAATGTGTAAATTGTGCCGACATTGACACTGCTACCATAGAAGGCTGTGGAGCCGTACTGTAGAAAAGTCCCTATGGGAAGGCTCATTGTGTATGTGATATCCTATGGGCATTAGGATGAAATCTTGGAGGTTCTTCCTCCGAGTGCCTCCAACGGCTCTGTGATCACCGCGGGAAAATGCTCATCTACGAGTATTTTCCCACAAGGTGATCTCCCTACTGCTCGGCCTTCTTCCCAGGGTCGTCTGTATGATCGCGGGAGTAAGAGTTCTGGTTCATCTTCCTCCCGGGTCTCTAGGGAGCGCCGGCCATGGGCATCTCTATTCGGAGCATTTGGAGGGGATGGTTCATCATCGCAAGAAGGATCCTTGGAGTTCATTGAACCAGTGTGCATACAAGAAAAGAAGGTAGCAGTGTTCGAGGGCGATGACGCTATAGAGCTAAAGGAATCTTGGAAGTACGCCCTCATGGGATACTGCATAGGTATGAAGCCGATTTTCTCAGCCCTTCAATCATACATTCGTAACTACTGGCGCCCAAAAGGAGATGCAGAACTCCTAATGCGTGAGGGAGGATTCTTCCTGGTGGTGTTCAACCAGGAGGATGATTTGAAGTCTGTTCTTGATGGCTTCTGGTGCATACGCGGTCACCCGTTAGTCCTTCGCAGATGGACTCCAGAGCTTCAAATGGAGAAGGAGTCGCTCTCTACCCTTCCAGTTTGGGTCCGTTCCCAGGTCTTCCCCTCCAGTGGTGGACTGCCCGCGGGTTGAGCAAACTTGCGAGCCTCCTGGGACGACCTTTGCATATGGATTCCCTAACTGCCAAGAGGAAACGACTGCATTTTGCAAGGGTTTGTATCCTTGTTGATGTGGAAGCTGCGTTTCCTTCCCAGGTTTCAATCATGAATGCTGATGGTTCCTTCGATGTGTTGAATGTTGAGTACGAATGGAAGTCGGTCCTGTGTAGAGAATGCAACTCGTTTGGTCATGGAGGGGGCGAGTGCAAAGCTGACTTCAAAGCTTCCAGGAAACAATGGCGACAGAAGACATGGGTCCTCAAGAGAATTCTTCCATGACTAAGCAGGCGGAGAATAGTATTGTGATGGAGGCGGAGATGAACCATGCAACGCAAGCGGATGAGATCCTCAACACCATGAACAAAGTCCAAAGGAGCAGCAGCGAACAAGCAGGTACCATGCATGCAAAACACGACCAGGTTCATAGCATGCACAAGGAAGGTCGACAAGAGAAGGAAAGCATTCTCACTATTGGTAGTGATTTGGGTGGGAATCTGCCTTTGAAACAAATTGAGGAAGAGAATTCTGTGCAACACAATCTTGCGCAAGATACTTCAAGCTCAAATACCAATAAGGCAAGCCATGCAAGCTCATTTCCTAAAGAAACCGCAACTACTATAGCAGGATCTGATCCCACCGTGACAAGATCAGCTACTTCCCTACATGGTGTCAACGGTTCTAAGCTTTCCCAAGAAGGAAATTCAAAAGAAGACAACCGCAAGCAATCACCATCAATCACTCAAAGCAAGGCAACACAAATGGATCTTGGTGCAATAGAAAAGGTGGCATTCAATGCATTTCTGCCAGATTGGATCGAGTAATGGTTAACACTCAGTGACTAATGCTTTTGAGGATAGCATTCTATCTATAAGAATATGACTGTCTCGGACCACTCTTTACTTTTGGTAAAAACCAGTGACAGTACTAGAGCCTCCAAGCCTAGACCCTTCAGATTCTTCAACATGTGGACAACTCACCAAAGTTATCAGGATGTTGTTCGTGGTGCATGGATAAACAGGTTCATGGAACACTCTTATACCAAGTCTGTCAGAAACTCAAGTTTGTAAAAAGTGCTTTACGTGAGTGGAATAAACAGGTTTTTGGTTCTGTCCAGACCAAATCATTGGCTGCTCGAGAGGATCTCATTCACTATCAAAATCTTCTTGACAAACATCCTGATGATACTGCCCTGCAAGATAAAGAAAATTTGTGTCGCATGGAGTACCTTCAAGCTCTCGAGAGACAGGAGATGTTTGCAAAACAAAAATCTAAACAACAATGGCTTTCTCTGGGTGACTCAAATACGAAGTTCTTCTATTTTTTTCAGTAAGTAAGAAATGGTATTAATAATGAATAAATTACAGATCCTTTGGTCATACAAGTCATGACCAGAGGTACAAGACTACTAGATGAGTTCAGGAGAGTGCACCCCTATCCCAAAGGGGAGGAATGTTCTCACTCCACCAAACTACAATCTAGTAAAAGAAAGCTGAAAAACTTCAATAATGCTATTCCATGACTACACAATCCGTAGACTATGGAATAAGGAGTTCATAACAGAGTTTCACACCCAATCCTTTTATGCTCCATGCTAGAAAATGGTAGAAGACTATCCAAAGATGCGCAGCAGCAGCCATGCCAAGAACCTGAAAGGTTAGTAGAAGGAGTCCAAGCAGAGAATTGCAAAGAAGAATCATAAATTAAATCAAAACCTACTAGAACCAGGAAGACTAATAAGCTTTAATGATCTAATCTAATGAATGGTAAAGTTGAACCTAGTTAAAACCCCTTTCTCACGAGGAGATAATTTTGCATTCTTCACCTTCATTTCCATGGTACTTCTGATATCATGCAGAATCTCGACCAATATGTGAACTTTATCTTTTCTTTTCCCTTCAAAAATTCTAATGCATCTCTCTCTCCATATCCACCAGATAGCCGTTCTAATTGCCACTTTCACCATCAAAGATAGAATACCACTCTTGGAGAACTCTTGCTGAAGAGCATAGATTTCATTATGAAGAGAAGTGTGAGGCTTTCTAGATAAGTCATATCTGCTCAAAATGCATTTCCAAATCCAGCTAGTGTAAGTGCAGGTAAAATACAAATGGTCAGCACTCTCATTATCATTCAAGCAAAGAACACATTGGTTGGCCAAAATTCTACCTTTCCTTTGCAAGTTATCAATAGTTGGAAGCTTGTTATGCAGAGCCTGCCAAGTGCATAAAGAGAATTTCTGAACAGTAGGCCGATCCCAGGTCCATCTATTGTAGTACCAATTATTCCCTTTGATTCTGATTTCATTCCAGACTGAGTTGACATTGAATTTCCATTATTATGCTTCCATATGATTGCATCTTCTCCACTATTCCTGATAGGAATTGCAGCAATTTGAGGCCAGAGAGTGATCATTTCATGAGTTGTTGCATTAGGGAGTCTCCAATCCCCTTCATGGATGAAACTAGAAATCTGCAAATTTCTAGGAGCACCTAAATCTTGTCTTATCCTATCACCATACAATGGTATATGCTTTTTCCATTGATCCAAGGGTAATACCACATGCTAGTTTTATTTCCTGTTGAAATAACATAAGAAACATGCTCAACCAGCCATTGTCTAGCTTTCAAAATACCTTTCAAAATACGAAGTTCTTCTATGCTTCCATCAAGGCTCGTCGCGTGCATAATCAGATCAAAAGTTGCAAAACCAGCGATGGCACTGTTCTGTATGGGGAAGAAGAGATCCGGGCACATGCTCTATCTTTCTATCAGTCTCTTCTTAATAAACCTCATGATAGGAGTCAACCAAACTTTCATGTGCGGACATCCCTTTCAGAGACTGATATCTCTAATCTCATGCGTCCTTTCTGTAAAGAGGAAATCCGCCAGGTGGTGTTCAGCTGTCCTAAAGATAAAAGCCCTGGCCCTGATGGGTGGAAGTGGAATTCTTCACTAGTTCTTGGGATATTGTTGGTGACCTGTTGTCAAGTGCTATTCTCATGTTTTTTCAAAATGGTTCCTGGGAAAGGCAGATTAATTCTACCTTTATTGCTTTGGTCCCAAAAAAGCCAAATGCGGACTCCCTCGATCAGTTTCGTCCCATTTCTCTTTGCAACTTATTTACAAGGTGATCACTAAATTGATGGCAAACCGGATGCAACTTGTCCTCCCTACTATTATCAGCCCGCACCAAACTGCCTTCATTCGAGAAGGAGCATTCAAAGTAATATTCTTCTTGCGAATGATCTAGCAAGAGATCTGCATTCTAAGAACAAAGGTACCCAGATTTGTTTAAAAGCTGACTTGTGTAAAGCTTTTGATACTGTCTCCTGGGAGTTCATATATTACATGATGAGGAAGATGAACTTCCCCCCGACCTGGATAGACTGGATTCGCTGCTGCCTGGAGTCTGCAAAGTTTTCTGTTCTTGTTAATGGTAGTCCGGAAGGTTTTTTCAAAAGTTCTAATGGTATTCGCCAAGGCGATCCTCTCTCCCCATACCTCTTCACAATTGTTATGGAAGGTTTTACTTGTCTTATGCTACTGTCCAAGAAAAATCCATAAAAGTGCCTAAGGCGGGTACATCATTTCTCACTTCATATTTGCAGACGACCTCATTATCTTCTTCAAGGACGAAGTGTCCTCTGCCACTGCCATCAACCAGCTGTTGGAGGACTTTCATAGCTATTCTGGTCTTCAACTTAACACTAACAAGAGCAGGCTTTATATGGGCGGCCATGTCAAGAACAAAAAAGAAATTCAATCTGTTTTGCATGTTCCTCAAGGTACACTACCAACACCTTATTTAGGTCTCCCCCTTGTGAGTTCCTCTCTTAAAAAAGTCCACTGTCAACCGATCATCGAGAAAATCAAGAAAAGGACTTGAGTCTTGGCGTACTTGTCTTCTATCCCGGGCTGGTAGATTGGAGTTGATCAAATCTGTTCTTTCTTCTTATTCAATATACTGGTCGGTTTCCTTTATTCTTCCTGCTGCTATAATTAAGGAAATCGAAACTATTCTATCAAATTTTTATTGGAATGATGTACTTTTGCATTCGATTAGCAATCAGCTTCGTAATGATCTTGTAGATTGCTCTGGGTATCGGTTGGTCCCGGCGCTCCTTCTTTCTCTCTCCCCCCCCGTCCTGGTGGTGGGAGGGGGAGCTCCCTGCTCGTCTGCGACGGTCGCCATGGAGGCTTGCGAGGGAGGCGTTTCTGGAAGCCATCTTCTTCTTTCTGGAAGAGGGTCGGCCTCCGCCAGTGCTCCGGTGAATCCCGCGAGTGACCCTATCCTTGGGAGGGGGTCCTCACAAGGTGTTCCTCCGCATCGTCTCCGTAGCAGATCTCGTGGCCGTTCCAGAGGTCGGGCCAGTTCTACTGCTCCTCCTAGTGTTTCTTCTACAAAGAAGGCATGGAATGAACTTTTCACAGGCTGCTCCCCGGCCTCGTCTTCGAGTTCTGCTCTCCGCCTCTCCTTCTTTGCGCCTTCTGCGATAGATGACCGCCCTGTTGCTGCCATCAACGCTTCTGACTCGCTAGAGTTGGAGAAATCTTGGTGTTTCACAGTGGTAGGTTATGTTGTTGGGTTGGTACCGGTGTATACCCCTCTCAAAACTTTCATAGATAAACAATGGAAGCCGAAAGGCTCTTATGATTTACACATGCGCCATGGAGGTTTTTTTGTCTGCAGTTTTTCTCTTGAGGAAGACATGCAAACTGCTCTTGAGGGTTACTGGCATATTCGTGGCCACCCTTTCATAGTGCAACGGTGGTCCCGTGACTCAAAACTGGAAAAGGCCATGCTATCTTCTATCCCGCTGTGGATCATATTTCCGAATCTTCCTCTTCACTTATGGTCTCACACCTCTCTGAGTAAACTCGCAAGTGTCCTTGGTACTCCACTGTTCATGGAAAACTCACAGCATCCAGGAAACGATTAACCTATGCTAGGGTTTGTATTCTTATATCTTCAGAATTCTCGTTCCCTTCATCAGTTACTGCTTTACATGAAAATGGTGGTACTGAGGTCATTGATGTTCAGTATGAATGGCGGCCCAACCCTTGTTCCATTTGTTCTTCATTTGGTCATAAGGAAGGTTCTTGCATTCCTGAAGTGTCCCCTGTTGATAAGCTCTCAAACCCTCAGCAGATATGGCGTCCAAAAAAATCTGTTGATGCTGGCAGTTTGATAACACAAAACTCTCGAGTTCATTCCTCACGAGTTGACTCAGGAAATTCTTTCGTTCATCATGCAAAGGAAATATCAAAGGTTACTCATCATCCTCACGTAAATCCGGCAAGTGTGCACAGCCATGCCATGCACGTTGCGACGGTGGAGGATTCTCGCACGATTTCTTGCGGAGCTCCAGCGGCTACAGGAAATAGATTCGATATTCTTTCCACATTAGACCCATTGCTTACTGAAGATTCCAACGTAAATCCGGCAACTGTGCAAATGCATGCCATGCACGTCGCGACGGTGGTTGATATCCCTATCTCTCCTTCGGCCGTGTCTGTTCATGTGCAAAGTCTTACTTCTCATGGAGAAGATATGCAGGCCGCTCTGGGCCCTTCAGAATCTACTAGTCTCTGTCATGATGATCTGAGTCCTCTTAATCAAGCTGATGGCCCCTCTTCTTGTGCAAACCCTATGAGTGTAAATCCGGCCTTGCCCACGGTGACTCATCAAAAATCTCAGTCTGAAGACAAGAAGGCCGCCATGGAGTCAACTTCTAATATTAGCATAAACCCGATCCTTCCCACGGTGGCTAATAGTAACAAGCATAATATCAATCCGAGATCTCCCACAGCTCTCGAAGATATGAGTATAAACCAGGATCTATCAGTGAATTCTTCTTCTATAATTGATCCGAGCAGAAATCCAATTTGGCCAACGGTGGCTCAGTCTTGCATGGATCCTGTTCTTGGGCAGGAAAATCTTGTTATGTCTGATTCGATGCTGGTTGGCGCTTTAAAGGTGGCAAGCTTTGACATGAAAGAGACTAATGGAAACACTCAGCATATCAAGCAGATTTCTTCTACAGTAACAAAAGGAAAAAAAGATATCCATGATGAAGCTAATATGAAGCATGGAAAATCTCCTTCAAAGATGGATAATACTACAATTGATAATCTAACAGGGGAAAGGGAAAGAAAATTTCACTCCTTGCATGCGGTGGATGAAATGGACAAGAGGAAGAAAGCCAGCAATGGGATGAACCAACAAGGAATCGCAGCAAAATGGAAAGGGAAAGATCCCAGGCAAGGTCTAGCAGGGAATGCTTACCAAAGCAGATCTTAGGTATTTTTTTGTCTACCTTCCAATTGTTTCCATGAAGATTTGTAGCTGGAATGTTAGGGGAATCAACAAACCTACTAAGCGTAGAGAGCTTAGAACTATTATCATGTCAAGGAAGTTTGATATTGTCATTATTCTGGAAACTAAGATTAAGCTGGTCAATGTTGATATATGTAAAGCGCAATATGGCCGGAAGCTGATCTTATTCACAATAGCAACCTCTCTAATGGGCGGATATGGGTGTTCTGGAATCCCGCAATATACTCTTTCAAAATTATTGATATGAGTCATCAAATTATTCAATTGCATGGAACTCACTTGGCCACGACGGAGGATTTTCATCTATCAGCTATCTATGCTTCCAACCTTCAACTTGAAAGACTATCTCTATGGGAGACTATTGTTAAACATGCTGGTTCTACTATTGGTAACTGCCCGTGGATTGCTATTGGTGATTTTAACTGTGTTAGATATGCTTCTGAAAAAGTGGGAGGTCAGCCGGTTCCTGAGCATATTCTTAAAGCTTTTGAGGATATGATAAATTGTTCTGGACTTATGGACCTGAAAGCTGTGGGAAACACCTTATCTTGGCACAATTGCTCGTCGGGAGGAAGAAGGATTGCTGCTAAACTTGATAGATGTCTTATCAATGATAAATGGATGACTCAATTTCCTGATGGCTATGTGGATTACGGTTCCACCTATTTCTCTGATCACTCCATTCTTAATGTTCAAACTTCTTCTATGGTGAACTATGGTCAGAAACCGTTCAAATTCTTCAACACTCAGCACAAAGACTTCAAGGATGTCGTTCAATCAGCCTGGAATCAGCAATTCTATGGCTCCCCCACTTTTGTTCTTTGCAAGAAACTGAAGGCTGTTAAGGAAGCTTTGAGGAAGTGGAATAAGGAGGTTTTGGAGATGTGCATCACTCTATAAAACACTGGAGGGAGGAAGTTTCTAAGATTCAAGCTAAGCTGGCGCACAATCATACAGACCAGGCTCTTATTGAAGAAGAAAACCGAATTAGACATGAATATCTTAAAGCTATTGACACGGAGGAATCCTTCTATAAGCAAAAATCTAGACAGAAATGGCTATCTCTGGGGGATAAGAATTCTAAATATTTTCATGCTGCGTTTAAAGCCAGGAAGTCTGTCAACATGATAAGAAGATGCATTAATTCTGATGGTAAGGTTATTGATGATATTGATAAGGTGAGACAACACTCTGTGGATTTTTTCACTACTCTTTTGAACCAGCCGCAATTGACTGGAATCACTCCTCTATCAATCTGAAAAGCACTCTCATTGATATGGATATTCAGCAACTTCTTCAAGACATTACTGATGACGAGATTACAAAAGTGGTTTTCCAGTCTCCGAAAGATAAGAGCCCTGGTCCTGACGGTTTCCAGCTGAATTTTATCAAGGAACTTGGGATATTGTAGGGGAGCAAGTGATTTCTGCAGTGAAGCATTTTTTCCAATCAGGTAGACTCCTCAATCAGATGAATTGCACTTTTATTGCCCTAATTCCTAAAGTTGAAGGAGCTGACTGCCTTGATCAGTATAGGCCGATATCTCTTTGTAACTTTATCTATAAAGTTATATCTAAGATACTGGCTAACAGAATGCAAAAGGTTCTTCATAAGCTCATCAGCCCTAACCAGGCCGCCTTCATCAAAGGGAGACTCATTCATGATAATATTCTCTTAACTAATGATTTGGTTAGAGATCTTCACTCCAAAACTAAAGGTAACATTCTTTGTCTCAAAGCTGACTTGAAGAAGGCTTTTGACTCTGTTAATAGAGAGTTCATATATCACATGATGAAGGAGATGAGATTCCCTGATAAATGGATAATGTGGATCAGAAGTTGCATAGATAATCCTACTTTTTCCATCCTTTTTAATGGTTCCCCAGCTGGTTTCTTTCATGGAAGTAATGGAGTTCGTCAAGGTGATCCTTTGTCCCCATACCTTTTTACCATTGCAATGGAAGGTCTAACTTGTTTATTGGAAGACGCTGTTAGAAAAGGTGATATTAAGGTTCCGGCTGCGGGTAACATGCATATATCTCATGTTGTCTTTGCTGATGATTTGATCATTTTTTTCAAGAATGACATTCAATCAGCTGCAAATGTCATGAAAGTTCTGCAGGATTTCTCTATTACCTCCGGTCTCACTATGAATAAACAGAAAAGCAAATTGTTTGTGGGCGGCAGAATTACTGATAAACAATGCATCTTGGATATTATGGAGGTTGGTGAAGGTACTTTCCCGGTCCCTTATCTTGGTCTCCCTCTCATATCATCTTCTTTCAAGAAAGTTCATTGTACTCCCCTCCTGGAGAAAATTAAAGGACGCTTGAATTCCTGGAAAAATAGACTACTATCCAAAGCTGGTAGACTTGAGCTCATCAGATCCGTTCTCCAATCTTATTCCATCTACTGGTCTTCTGCTTTCCTCCTACCTAAGGGTCTAACTAAACACATTGAAGATACTTTTCGTGAGTTCTTTTGGAAGGGATCGACGGAAAACAAACCTTTGCACATGGTGAAATGGGAAGATATCTGCAGGCCGAAGAAGGAAGGAGGACTGGGGCTAAGAAGACTGAATGACTGGAATAGAGCAGCATCAATTAAACTCTTGTGGGACATTTTACAGAAGAGGAAATCTATATGGATTGAGTGGATATACAACAAGTATTTGCTGAATCAAAACATATGGATGATCAAATGCAAAGCTTACTTTTCTAGTGCATGGAAAAGTGTTCTTAAGGAAAGGGACTGGATTCAAGCGCATATCAGTTACAAAATAGCTAATGGTTCTCAATTCAATATGTGGTATGATCCTTGGATAGAGGGGCAGAGTATATTTCAGAAATATGGGGAACGGATCAGGCAGGATCTGGGAGCTGAAAGGCATTGGCATATTGATAAGTTCATTCATAATGCTAAGTGGGACCTGCCGTGTGCCACTTCTCATGAGATGATCTCCCTCTGGCCAACTATCAAAAATATCCAAATTTATGCAGGTAATCAGGATGCCATCGCTTGGAACCACAATGGTGGAAGATTCACGATAGCGTCTGCATGGAATGAGCTTCGAAGTCATCACATTGATAACCAATTCTATACCTGGATTTGGGGGCAGCCGGCTGCTCATAAGTTCAATATATGCTTATGGCAAGCATTGTTGAACAAGCTACCCACGCAAGATCTTCTCAAATCTAAAGGTTTTCATATGGCTAATCAATGTATTTTTTGCAGAATCAAAGAGGAGACCCATGACCATCTTTTCTTCCAATGCGATTATACTAGATGGATTTGGCATCAACTCTTGAGGAGGTTCGATATTGGGAGACAACCGGAAGATTCCTTACAACTAGAAATGCAGGAACTTAATCAAAACTTTCCTCAAAAAAACAAGACTTGGATGCTCGCTCAACTTACTTTGAAGACCGCGGTATGGTGGATATGGAGAGAAAGATGTCTTCGGATTTTTGAAGACAAACAGATCACTAAGATGCAAGTTCTCATTAGGACGCTGCTTGACATCAAGCTTTGTATGGAAAATAATGAAATTAGCGGATGTAATAGAAGGGAAAAAGAGATCCTCACTCGGTTCAACATATCTCATTCCTAGGCTTTTCTTAGTTTCTAATTATCTTACTTAAGTCCACAGATTGTGTGGTCATGAGGTGCTCATCTTGGTTATCTTATTGTAGTGAGTGGTGGAGTGGGACGATTCTACCTCTCTGAGGTGGGGTGCACTCTCCTACTCCTCAATAGGAGCCTTTGCCTATGTCTTCTTGACCATAGGTGTGTACATTATTTCCCCTTTTTATTAATACATTATTACTTAGCAAAAAAAAAAAATTTATTGGAATGGAAACTCTTCTCAGCGATCTCCTCATATGGTGAGTTGGAAGACCATCTGTGCACCAAAGGCTGAAGGCGGCCTGGGCATTAGGAGATTGAAGGACTGGAACCTGGCTTGTGCTACTAAAAATATTTGGGATATTCTTCAGTCTTCTAACTCCCTCTGGTGTCAATGGGTTCGGCAAAAATATTTGAAGAAGGAATCAATCTGGAATATTAAGCAGAAACCTTATCATTCGGCAGCTTGGAAAGGAATTCTGAAACAATGCAATTGGATCCTTCATCATATCAGCTATAAGGTGGGTCGGGATAGTAATTTCAGCTTTTACTATGACCCTTGGGTCCAGGGAAAAGTCTTTACATGATGGCTGGAGATCGTTTAAGGCAGCATCTTGGTCTTCATAAAAATGCCACTTGTTCTCTTTTCATAAGTAATGGCCAGTGGACTCTCCCACCTTTAACCTCTATAGACATGTTTGACATTTGGCCTCTAATTCAGAGGACTCCAATTTTTACATCTGATGAGATTAGCTGGAATCATGGTAGATTTACTACTCAGAGTGCTTGGAACTTAATTCGTGATCAGCATCAAAAAGTTGGTGGGACAGTTGGATTTGGAAAGGGCCTACTATTCAGAGATACTCTCTTACCTGTTGGCAGGCTGTTATTCATAAGCTACCTACAATCAATAATCTCAAGAAACGTGGCTTCCAGATTCCTAGTAGGTGCATCCTTTGCTGCGCTTCTGAGGAATGTGAGGATCATATATTCTTCAAGTGCCCGTTTTCCATTTCTGTGTGGAAGGAAATCCTGAATCGGATGAACATTAACAGACCTCCTCGCCATACCATTTTGGAGGAAATTCATGCATTGAGACTTAGCTTCAAAACCGATGGCTTTGGCACCTCCCTTGCTCGCCTCCTTTTCAGAACTACTATATGGTGATATGGAAAGAAAGATGCAGCAGAACATTTGAAGACATGAAAACTTCTTATATTCACACTTTCTATCCATTATTAGCGATGTTCGGAGTTGTATTGAGTCATGGCCGCAAGCCTGCTCTCTGTCTGGTCGGTCTAGGATCCTTTGTGAGAGATTCAACATTAGGGTAAATAAAGCAATGTAGTCCCAACTTGTGGTGTCCCATTGCTTCTTGTGATTATGGGTTTTCATCGGTTTGTGATGGGGAATCCCATTTCTTATCTTTTCTTGACTATGAGGTGCATGTACCTCCTTAGTCCTTTGTAATCTCTCCTCTTTATTAATTCATTCTTTTCCTTGGTTGACCGACCAAAAAAAAAAAAAAAGGCAACACAAATGGGAAACCATTCCAAAATCATTCCGGCTCAAGGCAATGCCATACCAGGTATTTTGAAATTCAAAAATTTGCAGCAGGTTGATGAGATTGACCGCTTCAAATCAAAGGAGGAAAAGGTTCCAAATCCTAATGGATCCTTGCGCTTTCTTACCTTATCTTACTTACTTGTTTTATGAAGCTAATAAGTTGGAATGTTAGGGGTATCAATAAAAGCGAAAAATGCAGAGAATTAAATCGAATAATTAGTTCTTTTTCTTGTGATATTGCCATTATTGTTGAAACAAAAATCAAATCATCACTTGTACCCATTCGAAGATCCTTAATTTGGCCTGAGGCCAATGTTTTAACCAATGACTCTAACCTTTCTTATGGTAGAATTTGGATCTTGTGGAACCCCAATCTCTTTGATATTGATGTTATTCAGTTCTCCACTATTGACCTTCACTGCAATGTGATGGATAAGCGCAACACAACAAATGCTTTATCACTGCTGTTTATGCCTCCAACAACTCTTCTGACAGACGTTTACTGTGGAATGATATTAATCAAATCTCTGATACTACTGATGGGACTCCTTGGCTTGTTACTGGTGACTTCAACACAGTTAGATACCCAATGAGAAAATTGGTGGCCGCCCTATCTCTGAGAACATTCTATCTGATTTTAATGAGTGTATTATGATTCAGCTGCTCTTATGGATGTGAAATCAATCGGTAATTGGCTGTCTTGGAACAACAGAGGGGATAGTTACAGAAGAATAATGGCTAACTTGACAGAAGCCTCATTAACCAGGAATGGTTACTTGCTTACTCTGACACTCTCCTGGAGTATGGTCCTCAACTTTTCTCTGATCATTCTATCATGTACCTCAACTCAGATAAGGAAGTCATGCGAGGTAAGAAACCTTTTAAGTATTTCAATATGTGGGGCACTCACCCTCAGTTCCTTGAGATCATCCGCAATGCCTGGGAGATTCCTGTGGTTGGCAATGCTCAGTACATTTTTTGCAAAAAGCTGAAAGGATGTAAAGATGCTCTTAGAGATTGGAATAGAAGGACTTTTGGGAATGTGGAGGACGGTGTAAGAAGCAGTAAGAAAATGCTCACTGAGATTCAATATGATCTTCAGTTAAACCCCCTTGACAGTCATCTGATTGACAGGGAGAAGGAAGCTAAGGAACAGTACTTGCTGGCCCTAAAGAAGGAAGAAACTTTGTTAAGCAGAAATCTAGAGAGAATTGGTTAACTCTGGGAGACTCTAATACCAATTCTTCTATGCATCCATTGTGGGTAGAAGAGCCATCAATACTATCAGAAAGTGCAAGGATGCAGAGGGGAACATTATTGATGATTTGAAGCAGGTTGAGACTCATACTCTGGATTTCTACAATAAGCTTCTCAATCAAACGCAGCATTCCAGTAATATCCAAATTAATCCTTTGAGAGTTCTTACTCAGCAAGATATTGCCATTCTTGATGCTCCATTCTCAGATGAAGAGATTATCAAGGTGGTATTCTCTCCTAAGAATAAGAGCCCAGGTTCTGATGGTTTCCCAGCTGATTTCTATCAAGCTACTTGGTCAATCATTGGTTCAGATGTGATTAAAGCTTGCCACCACTTCTTCTCCACTGGTCAAATTCACAGGCAAATGAATTGCACCTTTCTTGCTCTTATTCCTAAATCTGTTGGGGCTGATAGCATGGAACACTATAGACATAGTCTTTGTGTAACTTCATTTACAAGGTTATTGCCAAGCTCATGGCTGATAGAATGCAACACGTTTTGCCCAACATAATCAGCCTGAATCAAGCTGCTTTTATTAAGGGCCGAAGTATACATCACAATGTACTTCTTGCTCATGATCTGGTGAAGGACTTGCATTCTAAAACCAGAGGGAAATTGTTTGTTTTAAAGCTGATCTCCGCAAGGCTTTTGATTCAGTGAATAGAACTCTCATTTACAACATGATGGAAGCCATGCACTTTCCTAACCGTTGGACTCAGTGGATCAAGAATTGTATTGATACTCCGAAGTTCTCCATCCTATTCAATGGGTCTCCTATTGGTTTTTTCTCTAGCTAATGGCATTAGACAGGGTGATCCTCTTTCTCCCTACTTGTTCACTATTGCTATGGAATACTTGACTTGCATGCTTGAGAAGGAGGTTATTCAGGGGCATATCCAGGTTCCTACTGCAGGTGGTCTAAAAATTTCCCACATCACCTTTGCTGATGATCTTATCATATTTCTTCAAAATGACATTGTATCTGTTCAGAAGCTCGGAATAATCCTGAAAGACTTTGGTGACATTTCTGGTCTCAAGCTAAACCATTCCAAGAGTAAGATTTATGTTGGTGCTAGTATTCAAACAAAACAAGATATCATTGATTGCTTAGGAGTTGAGGAAGGAACCTTGCCTAGCCCTTATCTTGGTCTTCCTCTTGTTTCTACTGGAATTAAGAAGAACCATTGTCAGCTAATCCTTGACAAATTAAGAAGCACCTTCAGTCTTGGAAGACAAGACTTCTATCTAGGGCGGGTAGATTAGAACTCATCAGATCGTTTTCTTCTTTCTTATGCTATTTATTGGGCTAATGCTTTCCTTCTCCCTTCTGGGCTTCTTCATGAGATTGACAAAATCATTTGTAACTTCTTTTGGAATGGTAATAGTGACAGCAAATCTATCCATATGATTAATTGGGGCAAAATATGTACTCCTAAGCAGGAAGGTGGTTTGAATCTCCGAAAGCTTAAGGACTGGAACAAGGCTTGCATGGTGAAACAGCTTTGGGAGGTTTTGCAGCAGTCTAATACCCTTTGGATCCATTGGATTAATCATAAATATCTGTCGAAAACCATATCTGGCAAGCTTCTCCTAAATCTTATCATTCAGCAGCTTGGAGAGGTATTCTAATGCTAGAACATTCATTCAAACCATATTTCCTATGACATTGCTGATGGAAGGTCTACTAGTTTTGGTTTGATCCTTGGGTTAATGGGAAAAGCATTAATCAACTCTATGGTGATCGGATTAGACATGATCTTGGTGCTCCTTCTGATATCACTGTTTTGAGTTCATTCATAATGGGGCTTGGAAGCTGCCCATTGCCACTTCGGCTGATATGTTCTCTCTCTGGCCCATTATTGCCCAAATTCCTATCCATAACAGCCATAGTGATGCAATAATCTGGATCCATGACAAGGGTAAATTCAGTGCTACTTCAGCTTGGAATCAAATAAGGACTAAAGATCAGAATTGGGTTCCTTTCAGGTGGACATGGGACAGCCCTCTTAATCAAAAGCACTCTTTATGTACCTGGCAAGCTCTTCATAAAAAACTTCCTACTATGGACAACATGCAAAGAAAAGGTCTTGCAAATAGATGTGCCTTGTGCTTGATGGAGAATGAAACTGTGGATCACCTTTACTTTGCTTGCTCTTACACAAAATGGATTTGGAAAGAGATCTTGAAAAGATTTGACTTCACTAGGAATCCGGAGAATAATATTCACCTTGAGATGGAAGCTCTTATGCATTCTTTCCCTGGCAAGAGTACTCTTTCAAGTTTTGCTAAGATTGTTTTCAGATGCACTATTTGGTGGATTTGGAGAGAGCGGTGTTTGAGAATTTTTGATGGCCACAATAGAGATAAGATGAGTATCCTCATTGATATTCTGTTTGATGCCAGATGCATTGGGGAGCAGAAATTTAAGAAAGAGTCTTTTTCTCAAGAGAGAAAGGGGTTTTCACTAGATTTAACTTCGCTATAAGTTAGTTAGAATTGGGCTTCTTTGAGTGGTTTGCATATGATGTCTTCTAATTTTTGTTTCCACACTAATGGCTATCTCCAAGATCGGATCTATTGTTCTTTTTTTTTACTCTGCAGGTCGCCTTCACTAGTGGACTTGGTCGTTGGACAAGAATCAGCTGGTTGTTCTTTTTATGTTTAAGGATTTCATAGGCTACGGGCTGTGTAGCCATGAATCTCTCAGTACTTCTTTATTTGGCCAAAAGGAGTTCTGGTGGAGTGATTACATTCTACCTCTTTGAGGAAGGGTGCGCTCTCCCAGTTCACCTTTTGCCATTTTGTACATTCTTTACTTCAATATAGTTACCATTTACTTACCAAAAAAAAAAGGATGAAATCTTGGAGGTGGACAAGTACCACTGGTTAGGGTGAAGAGGGCTTCTCCCGTTCTGCGCAGTTACCAAGATTTGTCACATATTGCCTAGCTGACGAGTATGTGTTATGTGAATGTGTGTCCTTCTTTATGGTGGTTCGGACTATGTGTCATGGTAATTAAGTGTAAAAGTGTGAAAGATGTGAATATGTGCAATGTGAACATGTGATAGTGTTATGTGAATGTGATAGCATGTGAAAAGATATGAAACCATGTGAATGTGATACTTTTTTTTTTCTTTTTTTGGTAAGTAATACCGAATTTTGTATTGAATGAAATAGAATATGTACAAAGCATTACTCATGCTATCACAGTCGATAGCTATGAGAGAAACTTAGTGTTAGACATGCAAGGCCTGGCTAAGGCGCTACAATTAAGGAGCTAGCAAAGGAGATCAAGTAGATGTTCTTATGTTGAAGTTCCTAAGGATTCTTGCAGATTTGGATGAAGATAAATATTTCTGAGCATGGCCTTCAGTTATATAGCGAATGTCCAATAAGATAGAGAGCAATACTTGCACTCTACTTCGGTCCTTGGAATTGAACACTCTAGAACATCTTTCTTTCCAAATCCACCACATAGCAGCACGAAAGCTAGCAAAAGCAACACCAGTGGCAGCACTTGGATAAGTAAAACTTCTGAGTAAACATTCCCCTTCAGATTTAAGTGTATCCCTCGGTCTCCTATGAATATCCAGGCGGTGCAGGACTTGCATCCAAATCCACGAGCTGAAAGGGCATTGAAAGAATAAGTGATTGATGCATTCCTCATCTTGCTTGCATAAGACACATATGTTTGGGCCATGAAGTCCTCTACGCTGAAGCTTGTGAAAAGTAGAAATACCCCCCATGATGACTTGCCAAGCATGCAATGAGTGCTTCTGAATTGTAGGCCTCTGCCAAACCAGGTGGAACCAAGGTACTTTGGGATACAAAGTGCTTTTTTGTCATAGATTTGCTTGATGCCAATGATACCATTATCATGCTTCCATACAATGAAGTCTTCGCAATCTGGATGAAGAGGAATACGGTGGATTCTAGGCCAAAGCTCCATCATTTCTGCCGAAGTAGGAGTTGGGAGCGTCCAGCGATTATTATGAATAAAGGATGCAACATAAGCATTATCAGGTAAGCCAAGGAGAAATCTGATGTACTCTCCACAGATGGAGAATATGGATTCGCCATCAATCCAAGGATCCCTCCAAGGTTAAGAAGATGACCAGAGCCAATTTTGTAAGAGATATGCTGCTTAATCCAATGCCTTGCCTGAAGAATTCCTTTCCAAGCATGTGAATGATAAGGCTGCACTTTAAAACACCAGATAGAAGTCTTCCTAAGATATTTGTCCTTCACCCAATGAACCCAAAGATTATCTTGAGAGGTGAGAATGTTCCAGAGTTGCATGGTAACAGTAGAAGAATTCCAGTCATCCAGCCGTCGAAGACCTACCCCACCTTCATCCTTTGGTCGGCATAAGAATTCCCATTTGACAAGATGAAACGGCCTATACTCACCAGAAGCATGCCAAAAGAAATTTCTAAGCATTCTCTCCACCTCACCAATCAAACCTTTAGGAAGAATAAAAGATAGGGCCCAATAGAGAGCATAAGAGTTAAGAACCGATCTGATTAACTCCAATCTCCCTGCTTTGGAGAGTGAATGTGATACTTTTATATTAAAACAGCAAGCTTAAGGTGTGAATAAGTGTTGTAAAAGTATGTGAAAAAGATTAGATATCATGCTAGGATTGCTAGTTACTATGTGTTTATGTGTGTGTACTATGCTCTAATTGTGAAATGATATGAATGGAAATTGAAACCATGAATCATGTTATGTATTATGTGTAGAAAGCATGCTATTATTCATGGATATTTATTTATTTGACATGAAGTATGTGCCATGTATCCTCTTATTATGTTAAAAGACTAGCATGTGTATGTGATGTAAGGTTGTGCCTTTAGGTTACTTGTTGGGTCCTTCTTTTTGGAAGACTCATACTTGCTTTAACATACAAGTGAGGCAAGTGTCCCTGTACTTGAGGAGGACTTAGTGAGGAGCGACTCCGAGCGTGAGGAGTAGCTGCTTGTGGAGATTTCTACTTAGGTATGTGAACAATGTTAGTCATATGGACTTATAATATTGTGGACAATTGTTATTTCTTTTATTACTATATAGATTGTGGAATTATGTGGATGATGATGGAATAAGACTTCTCTTTTATTTCCGCTGTACTCTTTTGCTATTTATGTACATCTCGACCTATGTGTAGCGTTGGGTAAATGTCCCACTGTAATGACGCCCTTTATATCGATATGGATTGGTATAATCGTACCTGTATAAGGAGGTCGTTACATTTTCCATTGAGTTCATATCTCTAAATCGACACTCATGTCTTTAGATGTAGCTTTTGTACTGGTAGGAACCTTGTTTCAGTTTTGATAAGATTTGCATGAAGTATAAGCTTCCAGTTCTTACCACTGTATTGTGAAAAAAGTGTTTCCATTGTCTTCTTGTTTCCTTCCTTTAAATTAGTGTTTATAAGTGTAAACCAGACCCATTAACAGTTACCATGCTTAGAATCACACGAACACTTAGATGGGTATTTTGCTATGTTGCACAACCATTTCTAGAAGTTTAGACTGCACCTGTCGACAGACAGAACCCACCTGTCGACAGGGTTCATGCTTCCAGAACCCTGATAATGTAGAACCACCAATAGTTTCGACAGATAGCCTTCATCCATCGACAGATGGCCTTTACCTGTCGACAGCCGACCTGACCTGTCGACATGCAGTGTTTAGGTTCCAGAAACTGGTTCTGGGAGGACAAGCTGTCGACATACACCTGTCTCAGGTGTTCAACTTGATTTGTTTCATGTCTAACCAAAGGTGACACACTTTGGTGTTAACCAAACTAGTTATTTCCCTTATTTCCTTGGATTCCAACTACTGTATCCCTGAAAAAGATCATTCAAATGTCATCCAAATTCCACTATGGATTGTCTTTGAACACCTCAAGTATATTTGATTCCTACATGTCTACAACCTTCTGTAATGCATGAGTTTCCTACTAATGGCATTTTACTCAAGATGGTGAAAGTGGCGCTCAGATCTGCGGTTTGGTGGATTTGGAAAGAAAGATGTAATAGAATCTTTGAAGGGAAAAACAGGGACAAAGTTCACACTTTGATTGACATCATTATGGATATGAGGTGCTGCATTGAAAGGAAAGAGAAGTTGAGTAGTTTATCCAAGAGAGAGAAAGGAATTCTAACTAGATTCCACTTTTCCATTATCTAGATTAGTTTATTATTCTCATGCCATTTTGATTCTTCTATCGCATGCATGCTTTTCATTTAATTTTAGTTTCATACATGGATATTCCTATGCTTCGACTTGTCTTTTTGAGATTCCAGGTTTGATGATCTTCAAGCTTCAGCAAATCAGAAATCATGGTAGATCAAGGGAGATGAATGACTTGTTTTCCAACAGTCAGTTGCCACTTTGTAGTTCTGCAATTACATGATTCTAGTCAGTTTGTCTGTTTGTCATAGTCCACAGCATGTGTGGTCATGATAGTCTAGCTTTTCTACTTTAAAGTGAGAACGGTGGAGTGAGAACATTTCACTTCTCTGAGGTGGGGTGCACTCTCCTATACTCCTTTAGGTAGGCTTGCCTTTGATCATTTTTTTTTTTTTTTGGTCGGTCAACCAAGAGATTTAATTAATAAGATAAAGTAATATATAGAGTGAGGTTATCAGATGAGACCACCCGATAAACTAGAAAGGAACTACCACAACACCATAGCTTGGTGACTATCTCCATAATCAAAACTGTTAAGTACTTCTTAGCCTAATATTAAATCTCTTACAAATTGCATTAGACCGACCGGAAGGAACTCGAGTGGAAGGATTCGCTTCAACACAAGAACGAGCATCATCAATTATAGCTAAAGTTACTTGAATAGGAGAAAGCCTTGAGTCTTCAAATGTTCTTCTGCACCTTTCATTCCAGATCCACCAAATAGCAGCACGAAAGAGAACACGAGCCAAGGCAGTACCAAGCCCATCTTTTTTGAAACTAGCCCTCAGGGAAGACATTTCTTCAAGAATGTTCTAGCGATGCCTTCTTCTTATGTTCAGGCGGTGAAGAATTCCTTCCCAAATCTCAATAGAGTAAGAGCATTGAAAGAATATATGATCCTCACATTCTTCCTCATGGCAGCAAAGAATGCATCTGCTAGGAATGATCATGCCACGTTTCCTAAGATTGTTATGAGTTGGAAGCTTGTGCATAACCGCCTGCCAGCAAGTAAGGGAAAACCGTTGAACAGTTGGAGCTTTCCAGACCCAATCTGCCCAACCAACTTTTTGATGTTGATCGCGAAGTATGCTCCAAATATCCTTCGTGCTAAACCTACCGTGCTTCCATGTAATAGCATCAGCCTGGGTTAGAGGCGTCCTCATGATAGATGGCCAGATATCGAACATCTCAATGGCGGTAGGAGGAGGAAGGTGCCACTGACCATTTTGAATAAAGAAAGCACAGGAGATGTTGCAAGGAATTCCAAGATGATGTCTGATTCTGTCTCCTACCATCATATAAATACTTTTACCTTCTAACCAAGGATCATAAAAGAAGCTTGTCTGCCGCCCATCACCAACATTGTAACTGATGTGCTGAAGAATCCAATCCCTTTGCTTCAGAATTCCTTTCCAAGCCATAGAGTGATAAGGTCTGTGATAAAAGGACCAGATAGACTCCTTCTGAAGATATTTATTATGAACCCAGTTGACCCAAAGCGAATCAGTTTTTTGAAGAATATCCCACAGGTTGCTAGTCGCACAGGCCAAGTTCCAATCCTTAAGGCGCCGAATTCCTAACCCACCTTCACTCTTAGGTCTACAAATGTTCTTCCAACTGACCATGTGAATTGGATGAGTAACAGACTGACCTTGCCAATAGAAACAGCTAAGGATTCTCTCAATGTCCTTGATGACTGCCACAGGAAGAAGGAAAGAAACAGTCCAGTATATAGAAAACGAGGAAAGGACAGACCTGATAAGCTCAAGTCTTCCCGCTCTGGAAAGCATCTTAGTCTTCCAACTCTCAATTCTTTGCTTGATCTTATCAATAATCGGTTGACATAGATTCCTTGAGGGAAGTACTGAAAAGCGGCAGTCCTAAATATGGTGTAGGAAGTTTACCAATGGGCACTTGAATAGCTTCTTGAATGGCCTTCTTGTTCCTCACTTTTCCCCCAATATACAGTCTACTCTTTGTAGAATTCAATTGCAAACCAGAATAGTGATAGAGAAGACATTGATTTTGCGAGCAGAAGAGACATCATCCTTGAAGAAAATTATGAGATCGTCTGCAAAGATAAAGTGCGAGATGGAATTAGCACCAGCCCGAGGCACTTTGATTTCTTTGTGACGCACAGCATCTTCCATGAGGCAAGAAAATCCTTCCATGACAATAGTAAAAAGATAAGGTGACAGAGGGTCACCCTGTCTAATACCATTGGAACTATTGAAGAAACCCACCGGTCCTCCATTAACAAGAACCGAGAATTTTGCTGTTTCAAGACAACAACCGATCCAAGTAATCCAGGAGGAAGGAAAGTTCATTTTCTGAAGCATGAAGTAAATAAAATCCCAGGAAACTGAATCAAAGGCCTTACATAAATCAGCTTTAAGACATATACTAGTACCCCTGTGCTTGGAATGCAAATCCTTTGCTAAGTCATTTGCGAGAAGGATGTTATTCTGAATACGGCGACCCCGGATGAAAGCAGACTGGTGGGGACTAATAAGGAGAGGAAGAACAAGCTGCAGACGATTAGCCATCATCTTTGTGATTATCTTATAAATAAAATTACAAAGTGATATCGGCCGGAAGTGATCAAAGGAATCAGCATTATCCTTCTTTGGAACAAGAGCAATGAAAGTTGAGTTAATTTGCTTTTCCCAATAACCACCATTGAAGAAGGATAGAATGGCAGTGGATACCAGGTCCCCAACAATATCCCAACAGAAATGTAGAATTCTGCTGGAAAGCCATCAGGCCCAGGACTCTTATCCTTAGCAGAGCTAAAAACCACCTGCCTAACATCATCAGTGAACGGTCTCATAAGTCTCTCACCATCTTCAGAAGAAAGAACAGTTCGAACATTAAGAGTTGCCGGCCAGGCTTCATGATGCTTGTTAAGTAGAGAATGGTAAAAGGAGACAGCATGATTACGAATATCAGATTGAGAAGTAAGCACCTCACCATCCACCCCCTTACACTTCTTGATAGAATTATGCACTCTACGGGCTTTAATAGCTGCATAAAAGAATTTCGTATTTGAATCGCCAAGGGATAACCAATTCTGTTTAGATTTTTGCTTTGCATACATTTCCTCATTCTCCAACGCCTTGAAATAAGATGACCGACAAGTGTTTTCTTTTTGATGAATATCTTCATTACTTGGGTCGTCCGCTAGCTGAGCTTGAACTTTCAGAAGATCCTCCCTAGCTTTGGAACTGCTCGTAATCACATTACCAAAAATCTCCTTATTCCATTGCCGAAGGGCCAATTTAACCATTTTCAACTTATAACAGACTTGGAAGAGATGAGAACCATTAGTTGGAGATGACCAGGCTTCTTTGACAACTGATTTAAAACCAGAATGGGAAATCCACATGTTAAAGAATTTGAAAGGCCAAGGGGTAGATGACTTGCAACTATTCAAAGTGACCGCCATTAAAGCATGATCGGAGACCACATGATTTCCATAAGATAAAATACACTCCTCAAATTTATTGATCCAGTTAGTATTAACCAGAACACGGTCCAATCTAGCCGAAATCTTCTGAGAACCAGCTTTACGGTTACTCCAAGAGAACAGATTACCAGAGTGAGGCAAATCCAGCAGAGCAGCAGCATCAATGAAATTATTGAACTCAGTCAAGATAGAAGTAGAAACTAATCGCCCACCAATCTTTTCATCCGGATGTCGAATAGTATTGAAATCTCCAAGAAGAATCCAAGGGTCAGAAATAGTATCCGAAAGAGTGCAAAGATCCTTCCATAAGGTGCGTCTCTCATGGACAATATTGGACCCATAGATGGCAGTGAGGTAGAAGGTGTCTCCCGTATCCTTGTTTAGACAAGTAGCATGAATAAATTGAGGACTTTCCAGTATAGGAGTTAAGGTGTATCTTTCAGAATTCCACATAATCCATATCCGGCCACACCAAGAGCTATTATAGTTGTGAAGCACATCAGAGGAAGACCAAATAAAGTTCTTACATTGATCAAACTTTGTTTGTTGAATTTTTGTCTCACAAAGGATTGCAATATCACATTTAGCAAGAGACAACTCTTTTTTGACTGCTAACATTTTAGCTTTACTGTTCATACCCCGGACATTCCAAGAAATGATTTGCATGATTAATGTTTAGCAGCATGATACTTCGATCGACCCTTGGTACGATCTAACTTCAAAATACGATCAACATCCTTTAATTTTGATGTATCAAAGTTGTGAAAATTAGCTTGAGCAGAATTCACAGTAGCTTCCTCCCTTTCCCTCTCAAAGATGATTCAAACTTAGCATTGGATGCTTCGATGGGGGTAACATTCAAAGTAGCAAAATCTGCATATCCTGAAGAAGATTTTTGGCCGGCAAAAGAGGTGATTTGGCTAACCCCATCACCGAGAACAACCGTGGATATACCATCCATAAAATCCACCGAAGAATCTGGGTTTACGCTGGGGAAATAATGAGAAACGGAGTGGATGGGGATTTCCTGAGCGGGCGGAGGATCGCATGGAGGCGGTGAACTTACCGTCTTTTCAAAAGAGGCAGGCATGCAACCACCGGAGAGAACGAATCCTGCGTCGCGCGGGAAAATAGGATCTCCAAAAGTAATGATATGAGCGTTGTTTCCCACAACCACCAAGGATTCGCGATCAACTATATTTATAGAAGCAGATCCAGAATTATTTCCTTGCAAGAATGGAGGAGGATCCGGCTTTATACTGATACGTATAGAGTTATCAGACACCGTGGCCCCCGAGAACAGCTCATCGGCAGGTTCCGGATTTACACCAGATATAGGAGAATTGCAATCTGTCACCGTGGAACCAGTAACCATATTTCTCAAATATGCTTCTTGCCCTGCTTGGGAATTATTGGCATCAGAACTTCCAACTATCATATCCGGGTTTACGCTTCGAACAGGATTTGAAGAGAAATTGTTCTTAGCCACCGAGTTGTCAGCAGAGGAGATCTTAATATCTGTTGGGTTAGATTCATTTGAAGTAGTCTGATCCTGTTCTTGAAGAGCATCAAATTTGTTTGCCAACGCAATAACTGAACTAGAAGTAACATTCTTCACAGGAATGGGTTGAATACAGTCTGCCGAATTTGCATGAGGATTCATAAAACTATTATCAGTATTGTTACCTCTATCAGCTGCTTCCTCCAACGGCTGATCCACAACAGTTAACCCTGAGACTTCATCATGGATAGCAAGAGACTGATTAGCCAAGACAGTAGGAGAACTCGAAGCTTTTGGTCTCCATTCACGTCTAACTGGCTGAGCAAGAACTGCCTCTGTCCGATCAGTTTTTAGAGAACAAGTGCCCTCCGGGTGCCCAAAAAAAGAACAAACTGAACACGCCTTCGGCTTCCACTCATAGTTCACTATAATCTCTTCCGAGTTACCATCATCATGAATCACCGTAAGATCTGAGGGGAAGGAGAACTCAGAAGTTATAAGAACACATATTCTAGCAAAAGAAAGTCTTTTCCTCGAAGCAGTCATCTTGTCCATGAACAAAGGCTTGCCAAGAACACTCCCCAACTTACTCAAAGATGTGTGTGACCATAGGTGAAGAGGAAGGTTTGGGAAGGAAACCCACAGAGGAATAGATGAAAGCATAGCTTTTTCCAACTTCACATCGCGATTCCATCGTTGAATAATGAGAGGATGGCCACGAATATGCCAGAATCCTTCAAGGACCGTCTGCATATCCTCCTCTAATGCAAATACGCAAACGAAGAAACCACCAACCCGGATATGAAGATCGTAGCTTCCTTTTGGCTTCCAGTGGTTATCTATGAAACTCTTTAGAGGAGAAAAAACTGTCTTTAATCCAACAATGTAACCAACCACTGCAAACCGCCACTCAGATGCAAGCTCCTGCGAGTCTTGATGACAGAAAGTAGCAGCAGCACGGTCGCCATGCAAAATAGGTTCTATAAAATCCAGGCGAAGATTTGTACTAGCAGATGGAGTAGCTCTCTCAAAGAGCTCATTCCATGCTTTCTTGGAAGAAGACACCAAGTGCACAGAAGCTCTTGAAAAGGACCTACCTCGAGATCTCCCACGAGAAAGCCGACGCGGAGGTTGGTGAGCAGGAACACCTTTAGAGGATCCATGTCCAAGAACCGGATCACTCACGGCATTCACGGCAGCACCGATGGAGTTCAGATCCCCTCCCTCAAGAGGAAGAGATCTCGCTCCTGGTGCAACCCTCACACAGGGAACCTCCATCCGACGAGCAGACCACCGGAAGAGGAGCTTGATGGAGAACCACGAGGGAGGGACCACCCGCCGCCGGGAAGGCGGGGGTGAGCCCAGGCCACCACGCCCCCTACGCCAAACGCAGAGCTTCTCTCTCTAGAAACCTAGAGAGAGAGAGAGAGCGAAACACATCCTCAATATTGATCATATCTTGTTAGGTCAGGCCTATACAATATTGTTTCTTAATACAATCCTTTTATTACTTACCAAAAAAAAAACCTTCTGTAAATTTTGGCATTGAATCCTGAACTTTGTTCTATAAGAGATCTTGAGAACTTGTGTACCCCCACTTAAATCTTTTACTAGAATGAGTTATGATGACAATTTGTGGGTCTTTGACTCAATTAGATGTATGTCCCCATTTTTGCCTTGGAAAAACCAGCCGGAGAACCGTTGAGAAAGTTGGATTTTCAATACAGTTCCTAACCCAAGCGATGAATTTTCCCGGGAAGCCCATCCTCTGCATCATGAAGTATATAAATTTCATTTAGAGAGTCAAATGCCTTCCTCAAATCAGCTTTGAAACAAATAAGATTTCCTTTTGTCTTGGAGTGGAGGTTTCTGATAATGTCATTGCAAGTAAAATGTTGTCATGAATCGACCTGCCTTTGATGAAAGCTGCTTGATTGTGGCTTATGATCTTTGGAAGGACAGTCTGCATACGGTTAGCCAAAATTTTGGAGATGATCTTATAGAGGAGTTGCATAAGGAGATCGGTCTGTATTGATCAAAAGAATTAGCTCCATCAGTTTTTGGGATTAAAGCAATGAACGTGCAGTTAATTTGCTTCAGCAAGTTTGATTGATTTGAAATAATGTTGCACCCTCTAACAACAGGTCCCCCACAATCTCTTTTTTTTTTGGTAATTGATACCGTTTTTGCATTAAAAATGAAATGGAAAATATGTACAAAGGGTGATCCATGCTATCACATGCCGATAGCTATGGAGACATAACAAAGATAGAAATCTCAAGGAAAAAAACGCTATGCAAGAACCACCCCACTGGCAACTCTCTCTCTAGGCGATTCTAGAGAGAGAAGCTGGGTTCGTGGGGTAGGCCCCTGGGGGGCGCATGGAGGCCTTCCCTCCGAGTGCCTCCTCTGGCCCTGTGATCACCGCGGGTCGAAGCTCCTGTTCTGAGAGTTCTCACCCTCAAGGTGATCCCCTTACGTCTCATCCCTCGAGAGGGCGCTCCATCCTGCGTGGAGCTTCGGGGCGTTCACGTTCCCGGTGTCCCAGGTTCGAAAGACTTGGTCTTCCTTGTTCGAAGGTTCTGCAGGGAA
>CM024754.1:101366009-101422234 GCA_014218235.1 Colocasia esculenta | reverse complement strand
AGTACGTGTTCAATGGACTGCTAGATAGTGATTACACATTTGATAATGATGGCATGTCATTATATGCCTGACACTCATTATTTTGATTCAGTTCATTAATGTATCAGTTTAATCTTGCATGATTCAATATTGTACCCTTGATTTGCATTATTCTCCCTTTCTTGAACACTTTTAATTGTATCCTCGTATGCATAAATTTTCCTTGATTCCAATATCTATTTCTTTGTTATTAGAGATAAATCCTACTGGGCAAGACTACTCATAACTACTATTTTTCTAGGTATTCATCAGTTCTAGAAGGCGGGGCAACGAGAACTGTGTGATGAGATCAACACTTGTCATGTCTGACCTTTGAATTACGGTTTTGGAATCATGTAAATACCTCCACATTGAGAAACGACTATTAAATGTATATTTTTATGTTAAGTCATTAACCTGAGCAATTCTTGCTTGAAAACTTTTAAACTTGTTATCGATTTCCTGTTCAGTTGCATCTCAATGTTTACGGATATTAAATGACGGGACGCATCAGGTTGCTTCTCCAAGAAGAGCTCTTCTCAGAGGGTTCTCTTACTTCCTTCTTGGCTTGCCTGCTCGCCTCATTCCAAAAACTTCCCTTATTGCTCAGTTGTAGCCTCTCACTATCGTAGCTTCACCGAATCTCTAGGTGAGCCCCACGAGATTCCCAGTTAGTTAGAAAATGTGAGAATCTTGCTCCCAAAAGATCTCTTCCAGTCCTTCATCAATAGATCAAGGAATCTTCAGTCTTTGTCCTTGGACACTGTGCCCAAAAATGATGCACTAACACTTAGTCTCTATCGCAAAATGAAGGGTAGGTCGACGTAGAAGAGAGGTACGTCGACATGTACATAGTTTTCCACAAATTCTGGATAGAGTGGGTCAAGAATGTGTCGACGCACCTTGTGCACTGTGTTGACGCTCTGAAAGAATTCTTCAAAAATAGCTCACTGGATAGATCGGGTGCATTGACCTCGTGAGTAAGTTGTGTCGACGCAACTCGTTTATCCTTCAAAGCTGGCTTACTGGATGGATAGGTTCGTCGACCTCCTGATGAACATGTGTTGATGCAACTATGTCTTGATCCTTCATGCCCTTACTAGAAGGGCTGGTGCGTCGAGCTCTCAATGAACATGTGTTGACCCATATATGATTTGTTTGCTTTTGATGGTACCTACTACGAGTACTAAGATGTTAGATAATTGTTAAATAGTTTATGTGGATTACGTATGTAAGGCCCTCGAATTTTGTTGCATTATTGTATTGCATGTAAATAATTCATATTGTGTATGAACGTATGTAAATATCTACGTAAGTACTAGTTGGTATACTTATGTATGCATGTGTATAATTGTTGTAAATAAAGTATGAATGGTATGATGGCAGTGTGTACATGATAACGTATACATATGGCACATATATAGGTATAAGATGTGCATGGTTTCTGCATGTTTTAGAGTTCTGGCCGAAGGCCAGATGGCGTCAATATTAATAGACGTCGATGTTGTGTCGGCGTCAACCCTATGGACGCCAACACTAACCCCAGCGTCCAGCGATGTGGACACCAATTTCTCTGCCTGCATGGTTTCAGAGCCCAGAATTCCGGGAACAACTACCCCAACAATTGGGGAGCTGTCTCCATCGGTCTGAAAGCCCTCTTGTCCGACCTACTTGAGAGGAGAGCTTCCCCTCCTCTATATACAAGTCCTCCTTGCAACCCTCAGCCCTCTCTTAGCTCTTTGCAAGGAAGAGGAAGACAAACCCTAGTTTCTGTGAGAAGGACCTGACTTTGCAAGCCTAGATCCAGGAATTTGGAGATTCATCCGGCCATCTACAACAACTGGGAGATAGCTGGGCATCAGGGAAGGCTTCCCCGACCTCGCTTTGTGTCTACATCAGTCAAGAACCCGGTGGAAGGTGTCTATGGAGGCTTCTTGGGACTGCCCAAGGAGAGCTTGACTGCCATTTTAGATCCCTTGGAGTATTTTTCAGAGGCAAGTAACCCCACACATCGTCCATGTAGATGTCAAGTAGGGTTTTATAAATTTCATGTATTTTTCCTCGTGTCCTAGATCCCCATTTCACCTTTGCATTGGAGTTCGGTCTGTGTTTCTGCACAGACAGGAACTTGGCGTCAATGCCCTTGACGCAAGATCTCTAGTATTCATCCAGCGATCTGGCCGTCACTCCTGGAACGGCCAGAGACCACCGTTAAGTTCTCCAGGACAGAACAGTGAGCTGTTCTTCCTGGCATATTGGATTAATTTCGACGTGTTTTGCAATGAGGATATATGTAACTCTTATATGCTATGTATATTAGCTAATGTGATGAATGGGAGAAGGAATGAACATTTATTTTGTGGGTGGTTGAGTTTATTTGTCTATCTAATGTGTATGCGAAAAGAATGGCAATGTGTATTCACCATGATCCTATGATCCGTGGCAAAGTTTTGTTGCCCAATTTTGTTAGACCATGTATACATGATCCTGTCTATGCTCTGATTCTGACATTTTTCCCATGCTTGTATGGTTATTGAAATTCTGTTTTGGGAAAATAGAAATCATGCGTAGGTTATGTTAAATTTCCAGTAAATTGCGTGTTGCTCGGTAAATTCGGGAATAAATTCTGTGACCCTGTGCATGCCAGGGTGCAAACAGTGAGCTGTTAGGTTTGTGATTATGTTCAACCATGTTAATTTGCATTATGAATATTAATGTGAAATCAATGTTAAATTTTATGTAACTTCATTTTGAGTCAAAAAAATCCGAAATTTTATACTTGGAATCATAAACATGAGATCAGCATGTGGTTAAATTTTTAAGTCGTTTGGACAACTATATAGTGAAATATGAATTTTCCATGCGAGAAATGTGAAAAGAAAAATGCATGCTAATGTGGGAATAATGTGATATGTGTGTGTGATCTGATTTGTGCAAATTCTGAACATGTAATCCCTATTAACTGTAGAATCATGTTAGGAAAACAGAGCCCTGTGTGAGTGAGAAAATGAATGAGAGGCAGTGACATGTGTAAAGATATGTGTTAAAAATCGGTAAATGTTAAATTGTGCCAAGTGTGACACTGCTTCCATAGAGGGCAGTGGAACCGTATTAGGGAAAAGTCCCCCTGAGAAGGTTCAATGTTGTGATCCTAAGGGCATTAGGATGAAATCTGGAGGTGGACAAGTACCGCTGGTTAGGGTGGAGACTTGTTCTCCCGGTCTGCGCAGTCCAAGAGTCGTCACGTATGCCTAGGTGACGTCTATGTGTATGTGATGTGATGTGTCCTTCTTATGGTGGTTGGGACTATGTGTCACGGCACTAAAGTGAAAAATGTGAATGTGATTGTGATCATGTGCAAATTGTGTAGTGTGAACAATGTGTAAATGTGCAATGTGTAAAGTGTGAAATATGTGAATTAGAAATTGTGTAAAAATGTGAAACCAAAAGTGAGAATGTGAAATTGAAAACCCATGATATGATGATCTGAAATCATGTTAGAACAGCAACATAAATGTGGTTATGATTTGTGCTACATGTGTACGATGCGTAGAACCCATGCTAGGGACAATCCTTACTATGTGTAAACCATTACATGTGTGTATGCTCTCACGTTGTGGTTTGAATGAGAACATATTTCATGTGTTAGATTGTAAAGTGTTAAACCACATCAAAACAGCAAGCTTAAAGCATGTGAAATGGTTATGTGCATGTATACGAATGAGTAGTAACGATGTTAGAAATGTTCTTTCATGTATGCAAGATAGTCATGCTAGATTGCTCTCATGTTTTAGTTAAATTGAAAGTAGAACTTCATGTGTAGGAATGATTAGAGAGCATGTGATAGGAGATTTTGATTTAGAAAATCTGAAAGCATGAATCATGTGTTCATTAGTAGAATTTCCAAGATAAGGTTGTTAATTTCAATGTCACGCATGCTATATGTTGTGCCTTGTAAAAGTGTATGTAAAACCGCTATGATATGTACATGTATGGTATGTGTAGAGTTATTTTCTGAGTCTTTTAGACTCATTACTTGCTTCGGCTATAGGTGTAGTAGGTGACACACCTTTGGAGGAGACCGTGGAAAGCGACTCCGAGCGCGGGGAGTAGCAAGTTTTGTGGAGCTTAGTTGTGACTTTTGGCATTTTGATGTATGTAATTGCAACATTGTACTAGCATTATCATGGAAAAATGTATAAGTGTGGACAATTATGTATTTGATTTTCAGCAATTTAATTATGTGGACTTTTAGTTCTTTAAATGTTATCGAATCATGTATGTTAAATGTGGATGATGAATGAAATGAAGACAATGGTTCTTTTACTTCCGCTACTCTGTTCTAATATTCACGTGTATCTCAGCTGAATGTTATTGTTGGGTAAATGTCCCACTGTGGCAACGTTCACTATATTGACGTGGGTTGGTATAACCGTACCGATATAATGAGGGTCGCTACAGAGATTGGTATCAGAGCAACCGATTGAGATTGCACATGAATATACATAAGTCATCATCTTCGTTGCATGCTAAGTATGTCCACCTGTGTAGAAAACATTAATAATGAGTGAAAATAGATAAGAAAATAGTTAGAAAACTTAGTAACCTAGCTACGGTGGCTGAAATTTATTACAGCCATGGCTTCGAGAGGTAGGCGTGGCGGAGCGCCGGCCCGTGAGGATGAGCCGAGACGTGACGAGCAGGCGGAGCAGCAAGCCCCGGCACCGCAAGGTCCTGTACTTCCCCCACCGCCGCTTGTGGATTATGGAGTATTCATACAAGGTCTGGTGCAAGCCACGCAGACGCAGGCTCATACCCATGTAGCACTCCAGGCTCAGTTGGAGGCTCAGGTTAGACTAATAAAATGATTAATAGTCTGTTTTATTTAATTATGTGATATTATGATTGATTGTGTATTGCTTGCTGTGTACTGTAGCAGGCTCAAGTACCAGCTCAGGACCATGGTGGACCTTCTACCAAGGAGAGATTTAAGAGGATGCTGCCACCCTCTTTTAAGGGGGAGAGCGATCCGTTGTTGGCTGAAAGCTGGATGAGGGAGATAGAAAAGATCTTCCGCGCCATCAGGTGTGCAGATGAGGATAAGGTCACATTAGCCACCTACATGCTACAGGTATGCTTTAGTTTATATGCTTGTATGTTTTGTTAAGATTAGATTTGTTTAGATGGTGCTTATGAACGGTGTACTGCAAGAAAGAGCTGATGTATGGTGGGCTTCATTGCTGCGTACCCGGTTTGAGGACGGAGCTATTGATGTTGCTTGGGACGAGTTCGTGAGGCTCTTTCGGGACAAGTTCGTCTACGAGCATGTGCAAGATCGGATGGAGCAGGAGTTCCTCTCTTTGGCCCAAGGCTCCATGACCGTGCTAGAATATGAGGCAAGATTTTCTGAACTCTCTAAATATGCACCTCATATCGTGACAGACGAGTGCAGAAAGATAAAGAAGTTCGTGATGGGACTCAAGCCATCACTGCGGATGAGGCTCGTGGCGTTTGACCACCGCACTTTGGACGAGGCCCTCAGCGCTGCTTGTAGGCAGGAGGGAGAGATGGAGCAATACCTTGAAGAGAAGAAGGCTTCGCAAAAGAGACCTGTAGCCACGTTCCAACGGCAGGACAAGAAGAAAGCGGTGTACCGACACAACAGTGGTCAGTGGCAGTCGGCAGTTCTCAGGTACCTTCTGTACGTTCCCCTGGTGTGAAGAAAGAGTGTCCCCACTGTGGGAGGACACATGGTGGTTCCGAGTGTTGGATGATTACGGGCAAGTGCTTGAAGTGTGGAAGCAGCGACCACAAGATCAAGGATTGCCCAAGACTTCAGCAGGGAGTCCAGCGCGGAGCGCCAACCCCAGCAGCAGTAGCGGCAGCGGCGCCAGCTACAGGAAGACCAGGAAGGCCTCGAGCCCCAGCTCGAGTGTTTGCTTTAGCGCGCGAGGACGCCGAGCAGGCGGAGCATGTCACCGAAGGTATGGTTTTACTCTTAGGTGTGCACGCTCGGATTTTGTTTGATATGGGTGCTACTCACTCGTTCATTTACGAGTGGTTCACTAGGCAGTTAGCCCTAGAGTCAGGCACAGAGTCTGAGGATTTAGAGGTCCCTTTGTCTGTGCACACCCCTGCGGGTACGGTATCGACTAGGAAGTGCATTCCGTCGTTACCTGTGTGCATTAAGGATAGAATCCTAGATGGGTGTTTCTTCTTGCTAAAGATGAAGGACTACGATGCTATTCTTGGTCTGGATTGGCTAGAGGAGCACTATGCGTTAGTGGATTGTCGTCGGAAGAGGATCGTTTTCCGCATTCCGGGTGAGGATGAGTTCTCTCACCCTTTGCCAAGGAACTTGGCGGGAAAGATGGTTATCTCTACCATGAAGGCGATGCGCATGGTAAACAAGGGTTGTGACGCTTTTCTTGCCAGCATGGTATTAGTGCCAGAGGCTGATGAGCCACCTACTCTTGCGGAGATTGAGGTAGTGCAGGATTTTCCAGATGTCTTTCCTAATGACTTGACTGGATTGCCACCGGATAGAGAGATAGAGTTTACCATAGAGTTGCTTCTGGGCACCTCTCCTATCTCGAAGGCTCCATATCGAATGGCACCTGCGGATTTAGCCGAGTTGAGGAGGCAGTTGCAAGAATTTCTTGATAAGGGATTTATTCGCCTTAGTGTTTCCCCTTGGGGCGCACCTGTATTATTCGTCAAGAAGAAAGACGGGTCACTTAGGTTATGCATTGATTACAGGAAGTTGAACCAAGTGACTGTGAAGAACATGTATCCCTTACCTCGTATTGATGATTTGTTTGACCAGTTGCGAGAGGCATCAGTCATTTCTAAGATTGATTTGCGATCTGGTTATCATCAGTTGAGGATTCGGAGTGAGGATGTGTCCAAGACGGCGTTTAGAACCCGTTATGGACACTATGAGTTTTTGGTCCTTCCTTTCGGATTGACCAATGCCCCTGCAGCATTCATGGATCTCATGAACATGGTGTTCAGGCCTTATCTACATAGCTTTGTTGTAGTGTTTATTGATGATGTGCTGATCTACTCTCCGGACGAGGCCACACCCGTCAGCATTTGAGGGTAGTGTTAGAGGTTCTTCGTGAGCACAAGCTGTATGCTAAGTACAGCAAGTGCGATTTTTGGTTGCGCGAGGTTCATTTCCTCGGGCATGTTATCTCCAGTGCTGGTGTAGCAGTTGATCCAGCAATGGTCCAGGCAGTTATGGATTGGGAGATTCCCAAGACCCCTTCGGAGATTCGTAGTTTTATTAGTTTAGTTGGTTACTATCGGCGATTTATTGAGGGATTTTCATCCATCGCCGCCCCATTGACTCAGCTTACCAGAAGGGAGTGAAGTTTGTTTGGTCCGAGAATGTGAGAGTAGTTTTCAATTATTGAAGACTAAGCTCACGACAGCCCCGGTGTTAGTCTTACCGAGCGGTGTAGAGGGTTTTGCTATCTACACGGATGCGTCTCACATTGATTAGGCTGTGTGCTAATGCAGCAAGAAAGGGTAGTGTTGCCCGTTGGCTAACCCAGAGGGGGGGTGAATGGGTCTTTAATTAAATTTATCAGATAAAAACCTAAACTCACACACATAAAGAGTTCTTGAAAGAGATTAGTAGTGGTTAGTAAAAACAACAATCACACAATGAAGACAATCACACAACACACAGATTTATCCTGGTTCAGATCTCCTCTCCTTAGGAGTCCTACGTCCAGTCCCTGAGCAACCCTCAGGATTTCATTAACTAGGGTACAGTCCCCCTATGGACAAAAACAACCACCCAGCTCAGCTGGTCTTCCTTCACTCCTGAAGGGAACACAACACCCTGGTACCACCAGGTCTTCCTTCACTTCCGAAGGGAAAACCAACCAGGTCTTCCTTCACACACGAAGGGAAAACACAAGAAAGTCTTGAAAGGAATGACTAGCCCCTAGATCAAGCTTTTACAAAACTCAATCTGAAGCTACAAGCACTGAGAGACGAAGATCTACACAGTGTGCTCTCTCTCAGAACTAATCTAGCTCTTCCTTAATTTTTCTTCTCACAGCACAAGGAGCTAAGAGCCAAGATGGAAAGGAATGAATTTCTGGCTCTAGAGATCTTCTAAAGACTTGAAAGCGGCAGAGTTCTATGCTCTCTTGAATGTCAATAATGCTTCCTTCTTAGATAGATAGTCTGTCTTCGGAGCTTCGTCTTGTATTTATATCTCCAATTTGAATGAGGACGAAGAGATGACCGTTATCTCACAGCTTTGGTGTACGTTAGACTGAAGGATCTGTAGAAACTTCCTGTCGACAGTCTTTTGTTCTTTGGAGCACGCAAAGTGATGAGATCTTCTTAGTTGGCTTGTAGTTCTTTCTGTGTCAGATGTTGTAGGATAGTATATCCTTAAGGTTCTGCAAGGTTGAGCTTTAATGGTAGACAGCTATACTATCTCCAGATTTCAATCAACGTTAGAGCAGATAGACACGAATATGGTAGTGACAGTTTATCGTTCTAGAAGATGCATGCAGAGGATACACGAGAATGGAAGATATGTTCTGTATCCGTGCAGAGATACGTTCAGTCTTTATTAAATGCATGGCAGTCAAACAGACGTGATGTGACTTTGACTATTCAACGTATCTTAAATCAAGGAAAACAATTAATTAATGGAACATGACTTATGCAATCGTTATGAAAGTCTGATAGAATCGTTATGAATAAATTGCTATAAACTCAGAAGAAGTCGTTTTGAAAACTTATACAATCGTTATCACAACCAAGTCGTTATAACTCCTAAAAGAATCGTTACGCTTTCTTACAGAATCGTTATGACGAGCAAGTCGTTGTAACTTTCTAAAAAATCGTTCCGATGACTTACAGAATCGTTATGACGAGCAAGTCGTTATAACTTTTCTAAAGAAATCATTCCGATGACTTACATAATCGTTATGACGAGCAAGTCGTTATAACTTTTCTAAAGAAATCGTTACGATGACTTACAGAATCGTTATGACGAGCAAGTCGTTATAACTTTCTAAAGAAATCGTTCCGGTGACTTACAGAATCGTTATGATGAGCAAGTCGTTATAACTTCTGAAGAAGTCGTTACGATAACTCACAGAGTCGTTATAATGAGCAAGTCGTTATAACTTCTGAAGAAGTCGTTACGAAACTTACAGAGTCGTTATAATGAGCAAGTCGTTATAACTTCTGAAGAAGTCGTTACGATAACTTACAGAGTCGTTATAATGAGCAAGTCGTTATAACTTCTGAAGAAGTCGTTACGATAACTTACAGAGTCGTTATAATATCGACTTGTTTGATACAGCAAGGTTATTCAACCTTTCAAGTAAATCGTTACAGCTTGTGAGGAAATCGTTACATTTAATGACGGAATCGTTATAGCTCTTCTGAAAAAAAAGTATGTAAGTACTTACCACAATGCTTGACTTTCTTTGGTATTTCCTGTGCTTAAGGCTAAATAAAACATAGTTAGAAAAACTTTTGACAGTGTTTTGTTTATCACCAAAATAGGCATGTAATAATTTAAAAGTACATGGGGATGGACTGTTCATCAATCTCCCCCTTTTGGTGATGACAAAACTATGATCAACATTAAGTAGTACTTAACAGTAAACAGGAATTTAAGTACTTCAAGCATGATTTCAAGAATGTGTCAGACACATGTAGTAGGTAACATTCTCCCCCTTTTTGTCATTAAGCAAAAAGCAATAGGAAAGAGACAAAGAATAAGAGACAATGAGGAGAAAGAGCACAATACATTCATTAAGGTTGAGGAGGTACAGGCAAATAATAAGCAGAGAGAGAAGGGAGGCATAATGAGAAATAGCTTCCCAGGCCTACTCTTCCTGACGCTTGAAAAATTGCCTAAAGGCACCACTCTCAATGGAGAAGGTTGGTCCCATGGTTGGAGCCATCTTGGATAGATAGATGCTGCGCTGCTTGGTAAGAAACTGGTCATACTCATCTGGATCCATGGAGGAGCAGATGATGAGAGTTGTACCAAAACTTGCACAGGCAAGAAATTGATCCATGGTGACAGGATAGAAAATCTGTTTCTCCTTGAGTTCATGGCGAAGAGCTAAGAACACCTTGTACCTTTCAGCCCAAACTTTGTAGGGATCAAGGACCAGATGGATTGAGTTCATATCCAAGAAGGTGGCAGGAGAGACAGGAGCTTTTCCTTCCCTGGCCTGAGCAGCATTCAGATGAGCTAGCTGTTGAGCTGACAGAGAATAAAGCTTGGACCATTCGGAGGCATTCAGCCTTTCACATTCTGAGAGTAGAGGGGCAAGAACATCTGATTTGACAAACCCTCTATGATATTCCCGGAAGAGAAATCTAGGAAAACCAACTTGGAGGCCTTTCTGAATCTCAATTCTGCCCATAACTCTTGCAAAACGCTCAAAGATGATTGAACCAATCGAAGACTCCATGATCAGGAAATGAATCTGAGGCAGGAGAATGTCTTCAGGGAAATGAAGAGTTGCAAAATCTACTCTGATTTCCTCAGACTGCTCAGAGTGGATAAGAACCTTGATGGCTCTCTTGAACTGGCTAAGCTGAACTTCAGGTAATCTGTTGAGATACCTGTAGTTGTTGAACATTTGGAAATGTCTGACCAGCTTGATTAGCTTCTGAATGGCAGGGGCCCAGGTGTTCTGGTGGTGAAACTTGAACCACTCAGAAAGGGTCAGGAGTGATCCCGGAGAGGAATCTGGGAGGAATCTGCTGCCTTAGCCTGAAGAAAGCGATTGTACAAATCTTTATGAGATTTAGCCCATTGCTCCTCAGTTTTGGAGTGGGCTGAGGAGAAGATTTTGGATTTTTCGGCTTTAGACAGAGGAGTATAGGGAAGAATTACATCTAGATGATCAGAGAGGTTAAGAAAAGAAGATTGTGAAGAGTGGCAAAAACAACCTTTTGAAGGTATTCTTTGTACAGTGAGGTATGCTTGTGGGTGACTGTAAGAGAAACCACAAAGGTGGGTAAAGAGGAGTGTTAGAGGAAGAAAGTTTGCGTTTCTTTGAGACAGTACTGGAAGAGTCTGTCTTGGAAAGGTGGTCTCCTACCTTTAGCACAGACCTAAGGATAATCTCTTCAAACTCATCCTTAATTTTATCAAGAAAGGGAGAGTCGATTTGGACATTCTTAGGAATAATAGTGATAAAGAGGGAGGTGCAGGGGGGTAGAGAAATGCATCAGAATTGAGAGATCCTACTTCTGGAAATGAAGATGTACCAGAAGAGGATGAGGCTCCAGCTGAGGATGCTGGAGGGGCCTCGAAATTTTGAGAAGAAGAAAGATGAGAAGTGGTAGAAACAGGAGAGGATGAGATAGGATGAGGAGGGAAAGGTGTGGGAGAAGAAATGGGCCTGGTTCTAGGCCTTTTGAAGTGAGGTGGAGCAGGTGGAGCTGTGAAGTTAGTGGGTGGAGAAGGAGAATGGGAGTGTTGGTAGAAGTGGGAGCAATGGTGGGGATCTGAAACCACTTCTTCAGGCAAGGGGGCAAAGGATCCAACACTGCCGGCCCTGGTGCCCTGATTCCAACACAACTGGCCCTGGTGGCCCTGATTCTTCATCTGGCCCTGATGGCCCTGACTCTTCAGCTGGCCCTGATGGCCCTGACTCTTCAGCTGGCCCTGATGGTTCGGCCTCTGCTGCTGGCTCGGCTTCAGCTGCTGGGGCTGCTGCTGTCTGCCCGGAGGGCTCAGGTACACTTGGGTTAGGCTCCTGAGCTGCTGGAGGAGGAGGAGCTTGAGCTCCAACTGCTTGAAGGATGTCGGATAACATATTCTTCAGGTCCCCATCTCCTGATGGAACCATGTCATGGCAGAGCGAATCTGAACCAGTTCCTTGCGGGCTGAAGCTTGGCTTAGAAAGATGGAATTCACATCAGACTGGAGTGAACAAAGCAGCTCACCCTAAATATCCAACCTCTCAATCACAGGTTTTAAATTGACGACAATCTTTTGCTTGACCTGTCTTTCAAATGGTGCATCAGCTAAAAGGGGTACTTCAGGGCTATATCTTTCTCTTTGCCCTTTGTAGCTGGAGGAGGGGATCATTATCCTCATCAGAACTTGATGAACTAGCTGTCTCCCCTTCTCTGGCATCCAAATTTTCAGAATCTCTCTGTTCTTCCTCCTGATCTCTGGTGGCTGGAGGTGCATCATCTAGTTTCTCTTGGGATTGCTCCCCCTCATGGAGCATCTTCTGCAACTGCACCAGTCTCCCCCTGACAGGGAGCATCCATTTCCATAGAATCATCTTGAGGATTTTGCTGCTCTTCTTCCACTGGACCTTCTTCAAAGATGTGGCCTGATGCCACAGTCTCTTCCACAATAGGCAAGATGTCTTCTGGAGAATATCCTCAATTCTCCTTTCAGCATGAAGTACAACTGGATCTGCTGCTGCTGGCCTTTCTTCTTCTTCCCTCACTGCTGTTGCTGCCTCTGATTGATTTCTGGCCATAAATGGCCCTTCCTGCTCTGCTTCTACAAAGACTGGAACAGAACCTGATTCCAGTGGCAATTCGGGCATCACATCATCTGCCGCCAACTGAGATTGAGCAACTGAAGGCTCACCAACAAGTGCTTCACCTTCTGCAACTGAGGCCTTGGACCAGACCCCATTGACTACTGAAAAACCACTCTTCTTTAGATTTCTGGACCTGATAGCTTGGCCCATCTTCTCTACAACTGCCCCTGAGACATCTACACCGAAGTGTCTGAAGATCCTGGTAGTAAATGGGCATAGGGCAGGGAGACATTCAACTTGCTTTTAGTGTCCCAAATCTGTTCCCTGGCAAATTTCATTCTCTCTATCATTACTGCGGCCATATTGATTTCCTCATTTTAATGGCCCAGTACATTAGGTCGGAGTCAGCCTTAGTGCAAGAGGAGAAGGTTGCACTACGGGGAACCAAAATCTGACAAACAATGAAGTGAAGGCGATTGAAGGCACTTAATTGATTATATCTAGCTTGCCATTCATTGATGCAATCTCTTCCTTCCTCCTCCTGCCCGCCCTCCCCAACCTTTTTCTGGTTTCCACAGAATGAATCCCACTGAAACCGGATGTGCTTACTCCAAATAGCATCCTAAGCAGTTCCTGGTCGATTCTGATTAGGGCGCCCTTGACCGAAGAAACGAGGGCCCCATCTTCTTCTGTTCTTAAGCACAAAGAACGCCTTTACCAAGTCCGGATAACTTACCTCTGAGCAAGTGGTAAGCCCTTTCCATTCATCTGATTGATCTTCTCAACGATGCTGCTCATTCCATTCTTCTACAGATCTTTATATCTACTTCCTTGTGACCACAGAGCTTCGTCTTCACAAAGGTGAAACGCTCCTCCTGTGCTGGGGTGAGGTATTCGGCGCTGTAGCCACCCACACTGCCGGCAATAGCTGGTGCGGCCATGGATTCAGGTGGGAGAAGATTGGAAAGGTTGAAGAGAAGGTGACGAGAAGAAACCCTCAAACGATTTCGCGGGAAGGAGATGGAAGCTTCAAATTTGCAGAGGATAGAGGCAAGAGTCGCTAGGGCATCGGCTCGTGCGTCGGGACGAAAGAGGAAAAAGGTGAACGAGGAAGGGGAATCGTTAACGCATCGATTTAAAGAAAATAAAAGCTCCAAAAGGTGAGGCGTCAGAAAACGACAAACGAGGTTGACCGCCTCGAAAGACTATGACTTAAAGACGGAAATGCTTAAACTGAGAATTTTGAATTGATTTTGCCTTAAAAGGAGAGAGAGAAAACCTACTTAAATTCTGAGAATTTTTATACCAGCTTTAAATGAAGATCTTTTCAAAAATACACATGCCTAACTCCCTTCTAAGAGATGTAAATCTCTCTTCAGGTAAGGCCTTTGTGAAAATATCTGCTAACTGATTGTTTGTATCAATAAACGATATTTCAATATTGCCATTAGCTACATGATCACGAATAAAATGGTATCTGACCTCAATGTGTTTGGTCCTGGAGTGCTGAATTGGATTTTTGGTGAGGTTGATAGCACTGGTGTTGTCACATAGCAGTGGAATTGTCTTGATTTTGAGTCCAAAATCCTCAAGCTGTTGCTTTATCCATAAGAGTTGTGTACAGCAACTTCCAGCAGCTACGTACTCGGCTTCAGTTGTAGATAGTGCTACTGAATTTTGTTTCCTTGAGGACCATGAGATTAAACACCCTGCAAGATATTGACAGCATCCACTGGTGCTTTTTCTATCTACCTTGCATCCAGCATAATCAGCATCAGAATATCCTACTAATTTTACATCACAGGAGTTTGGATACCATAGTCCTAGATCATGAGTCCTGGCTAAGTATCTGAAAATTCTTTTAACAGAAATTAAATGTGATTCTCTAGGGTCGGCTTGATATCTAGCACACATGCATACACTAAATAATATATCAGGTCTACTTGCGGTTAGATAAAGTAATGAACCTATCATACCTCTGTAGATCTTTTGATCTATCTTCTTACCATCCTTGTCACTGTCCATCCTAGTTGATGTACCCATTGGTGTGACAGTGGCTTGGTGTTTTCAAATCCAATTTCTTTAGCAGTTCTCTGGTGTACTTTGCTTGACAGATGTGAGTTCCTTCCTTTCCTTGTTTGATTTGAAGTTCAAGGAAGTAGTTAAGCTCTCCCATCATACTCATCTCAAATTCTCCCTGCATTAGCTTTTCAAAATACTTGCACAAGGATTCATCAGTAGATCCAAAGATGATGTCATCCACATAAATTTGAACCCACATATATTTTTGACTTTTGTTTTTATAAAAGAGTGCTATCTACTTGACCTCTACTAAACCATGTTTTAGGAGAAAAGAACTAAGTCTTTCATACCAGGCTCTAGGTGCTTGTTTTAAACCATATAAAGCCTTATGCAATTTAAAAACATGATTCGGAAAGTCTGTATCATCAAAACCCGGCGGTTGTTCCACATAAACTTCTTCTTTTATAAAACCATTTAGAAAGGCAGATTTAACATCCATTTGAAATAACTTTAGATCTAATGCAGAAGCATAAGCAAGTAAAATTCTAATGCCTCAAGTCTAGCCACTGGTGCATAGGTTTCATCAAAATCTATGCCTTCTCTTGACAATAGCCTTGAGCCACCAGTCTGGCCTTGTTTCTTAGAATTACACCAGATTCATCCAATTTTTTCTGAACACCATTTAGTGCCGATCACAGGATGGTCTGATGGTCTAGGAACAAGTGACCATACTTGGTTTCTCTTGAATGATTTAATTCATCTTGCATTGCTATTATCCAAGATTCATCAGTTAAGGCTTCATTGACTGTCTTAGGCTCTATTTGAGATACAAAAGCAAGGTAATCACAAGGAATCAAGTTACCTCTTGTTCTTACCCCTACAGATGGATCACCAATGATGTTTTCAGGTGGGTGATCTTTCTTGTATCTCCATTCCTTTGGAAGAGTTCATGAGACAATTTCTTCTTGTTGCAATTCTTCCAGAGGTGGATCATCCTTGTCTTCAAGTGATGTGTCTTCAGTTTATTAGACAGTTCATCTGCATCATCATTATCACTTTCTACTTCCTTCCTCAAAGAAGGGTTAGTTTCATCAAAGATAATGTGTACGATGTTCAATCAATAAGGTACGTTTATTAACACTCTATAGCCTTTGGGTTTAGAAGTGTCCATGAAGATGCCTTCATCTGATTTGGCATCCAACTTACCAATATCCCTTTTTCCGTTGTGGTATAAAGCAAGGACATCCAAAGGTTCTGAAATGGCTGATCTTTGGCTTCTTCCCTTTAAACAGCTCATATGCAGTCTTCTTCAGGATTGGCCTGATCATGACTCTGTTGACAATGTAGCTGGCTGTGTTGATGCTTCTGCCCAGAAATATCTTGGTAACTCATATTCACAAAGCATGGTTCTTGCCATATCCAGAGAGTTCGGTTCTTCCGTTCGGCTATACCATTTTGCTGTGGTGTCCTGGTGGAGAAATTGTGCTGAATTCCTTGATCATCACAGAATCTAGCAAACTTTTCATTTTGGAACTCACCACCATGATCAGATCGAATGGATACTATACTGAACTTTGATCTTTCTGGACTTTCCTGCTGAAGCTAACAAAATTATCAAAAGTATCATTTTTGTGTTCTAAGAATGATACCCATGTGAATCCGAGTAGTCATCTACTATAACAAATCCAAAATTCTTTCCTCCAAGATTGGTAGTTCTCATTGGCCCAAATAGATCCATATGTAGGAGCTCTAAGGGTTTTGAGGTGGTCACCACTGTCTTTGACTTGAAGGAACTCTTTGTGTGCTTTCCCTTAGCACAAGGTCTGCAACACTTTCTAATTTACCATTGATTTTCGGTAGACCTTCCACAAGATTCCTCTTTCTGAGCTTGCTCAAGCCATCCAAGCTGCAGTGGCCTAGTCTTCTGTGCCACAGATCAGTTGATTTGTCTTGCTGGCAACCAGACATACATTTTGCTCTTTGAGTTCTTCAAGGTAGAGCACGCACAGATTCTTCTCTCTATTTGCTTCAAGATGACTGCTCCATCCTTTAGTATGCTGCATTTTGACTCTTGAAATTTGATTTGATGTCCTCTATCACACAGCTGACTTATACTGATGAGGTGTGCTTCAGTTCCTTGACTAACAGCACATCTTCTATGACTGTTTTTCCTTTGCTGTTTACTGATCCACTGCCTACTACAGTTCCTTTTCCATTATCTCCATAAGTGACTGTTCCTTCTTCATCTTGGAGATGGGAGAAGAGCTTCAGGTTTCCTATCATGTGCCTTGAGCACCCACTATCCAAATACCATTTGGATGCTCGAAGGTTAACCTTATCCCCGGTATTTGCCATAAGAGCTAAGTTGGCTTCTTCTTCTTCACTGCTGGAGCTTGACTCACTGTCTGAGTCGCTGCTGTTTTCCCATGCAGCTGCCATGGCTTTCTTTTTGTATCTTCTGAACTTCTTGGAGCTGTCCTTCTTCTTGTGATCATTTTTCTTTAGCATTGGACAGTCTGCCTTGATATGTCAGGCTTCTTGCATTCATAGCAAAGTGGCTCATTTCTCTTCTGATCTTTTCCGTCTGGTTTTTGAGATCTTTGTTTTTCTTGAAGTACCTCCTACCAGACTGGAACTTCTTCTTCTTGGCCAAGATTCTCTGCAATCTTCTTGACAGCATGGCTTCTTCATCATCACTATTTTTGCTATCTTCACTGTTATCCAAGGATTCTTCAGATGAGTCCCCATTAGCTTTAAGCGCATTGGACTGCTTCTTTCTACTGGAGGATTCTCCTAATCTTTCCATGTTTATTTCATGGGCCATGAGAGACCCGATGAGTTTTTCTACTGACATTCTCTTAAGGTCATTAGCTTCTTCGATAGCTGTGACCTTTGCCGTCCATGAAGATGGCAAGGATCTGAGAATCTTCCTTACCATATCTGCAATCTCATATGACTTTCCTAGACTGGCTAGACCATTAGTGATGTCAGTAAATCGACTAAACATTTGGGTAATAGACTCACCTGATTGCATTTGAAATCTTTCATACTGAGTGACAAGAATGTCGATTCTTGTCTCCTTTACTTTGTCTGTACCTTCATACGTAATCCTTAGCTTTTCCCACATTCCATGGAGGATTTGCATGCTGAGACTCTGTTGAACTCCTTCTTGCTTAGAGCACAACATAGAATGCTCTTAGCTTTACAGTTCAAGGAGATTTTCTTTCTATCTTCATCTGTCCATTGTGCTTTCTCATTTGTGACGACCAGATCACCTTCTTCCACTATCGACCAGATTTGATAGTCGTGGCCTTGTAGAAAGTATTCCATCCTGGTCTTCCAATACGTATAATCTTCACCGTCGAACAAAGGAGGTCTGTTGACAGACTGACCTTCGAAGTGACCTTGGGCTGCCATGGATCTTTACTCTTCAGATCGTTGGATCTTGTTCTTTGTCGAAGAGACTCGCTCTGATACCACTTGTTGCCCGGTTGGCTAACCCAGAGGGGGGGTGAATGGGTCTTTAAATTAAATTTATCAGATAAAAACCTGAACTCAAACAAACATAAAGAGTTCTTGAAAGAGATTAGTAGTGGTTAGTAAAAACAACAATCACACAATGAAGACAATCACACAACACACAGATTTATCCTGGTTCAGATCTCCTCTCCTTAGGAGTCCTACGTCCAGTCCCTGAGCAACCCTCAGGATTTCATTAACTAGGGTACAGTCCCCCTATGGACAAAAACAACCACCCAGCTCAGCTGGTCTTCCTTCACTCCTAAAGGGAACACAACACCTGGTACCACCAGGTCTTCCTTCACTTCCGAAGGGAAAAACACACCCTGGAAACCACCAGGTCTTCCTTCACACACGAAGGGAAAAACACAAGAAAGTCTTGAAAGGAATGACTAGCCCCTAGATCAAGCTTTTACAAAACTCAATCTGAAGCTACAAGCACTGAGAGACGAAGATCTACACAGTGTGCTCTCTCTCAGAACTAATCTAGCTCTTCCTTAATTTTTCTTCTCACAGCACAAGGAGCTAAGAGCCAAGATGGAAAGGAATGAATTTCTGGCTCTAGAGATCTTCTAAAGACTTGAAAGCGGCAGAGTTCTAGGCTCTCTTGAATGTCAATAATGCTTCCTTCTTAGATAGATAGTCTGTCTTCGGAACTTCGTCTTGTATTTATATCTCCAATTTGAATGAGGACGAAGAGATGACCGTTGTCTCACAGCTTTGGTGTACGTTAGACTGAAGGATCTGTAGAAACTTCCTGTCGACAGTCTTTTGTTCTTTGGAGCACGCAAAGTGATGAGATCTTCTTAGTTGGCTTGTAGTTCTTTCTGTGTCAGATGTTGTAGGATAGTATATCCTTAAGGTTCTGCAAGGTTGAGCTTTAATGGTAGACAGCTATACTATCTCCAGATGTCAATCAACATTAGAGCAGATAGACACGAATATGGTAGTGACAGTTTATCGTTCTAGAAGATGCATGCAGAGGATACACGAGAATGGAAGATATGTTCTATATCCGTGCAGAGATACGTTCAGTCTTTATTAAATGCATGGCAGTCAAACAGACGTGATGCGACTTTGACTATTCAACGTATCTTAAATCAAGGAAAACAATTAATTAATGGAAACATGACTTATGCAATCGTTATGAAAGTCTGATAGAATCGTTATGAATAAATTGCTATAAACTCAGAAGAAGTCGTTTTGAAAACTTATACAATCGTTATCACAACCAAGTCGTTATAACTCCTAAAAGAATCGTTACGTTTTACAGAATCGTTATGACGAGCAAGTCGTTGTAACTTTTAAAGAAATCATTCCGATGACTTACAGAATCGTTATGACGAGCAAGTCGTTATAACTTTTCTAAAGAAATCGTTCCGATGACTTACAAAATCGTTATGACGAGCAAGTCATTATAACTTTTAAAGAAATCGTTACGATGACTTACAGAATCGTTATGACGAGCAAGTCGTTATAATTTTCTAAAGAAATCGTTCCGATGACTTACAGAATCGTTATGACGAGCAAGTCATTATAACTTCTGAAGAAGTCGTTACGATAACTCACAGAGTCGTTATAATGAGCAAGTCGTTATAACTTCTGAAGAAGTCGTTACGATAACTTACAGAGGTTATAATGAGCAAGTCGTTATAACTTCTGAAGAAGTCGTTACGATAACTTACATAGTCGTTATAATGAGCAAGTCGTTATAACTTCTGAAGAAGTCGTTACGATAACTTACAGAGTCGTTAAAATGAGCAAGTCATTATAACTTCTGAAGAAGTCGTTACGATAACTTACAGAGTCGTTATAATGAGCAAGTCGTTATAACTTCTGAAGAAGTCGTTACGATAACTTACAGAGTCGTTATAATATCGACTTGTTTGATACAGCAAGGTTATTCAACCTTTCAAGTAAATCGTTACACTTGTGAGGAAATCGTTACAGTTAATGAAGGAATCGTTATAGCTCTTCTGAAAACAAAGTATGTAAGTACTTACCACAAATGCTTGACTTTCTTTGGGTATTTCTGTGCTTAAGGCTAAATAAAACATAGTTAGAAAAACTTTTGACAGTGTTTGTTTATCACCAAAATAGGCATGTAATTAATTTAAAAGTACATGGGGATGGACTGTTCATCAGGTAGTGCTTATGCTTCTCGTCAGTTGAAGGAGCATGAGAAGAACTATCCGACTCATGACTTGGAGCTCGCAGCAGTGGTTCATGCACTAAAGATCTGGAGGTACTATCTTTATGGTGTCAGATTTGAGGTGTTTACCGACCACAAGAGCTTGAAGTATCTTTTCTCCCAAAAGGAATTAAACCTGAGGCAGAGGAGATGGATTGAGTTCTTGAAGGACTATGACTTCGACCTTCAGTATCACCCTGGGAAGGCGAATGTCGTAGCAGATGCTCTGAGTAGAAAGAGGCCATCTCTCCACCAGGATTGGAAGATGTTGGAGGATGCGGCTTGCGCGTTGCCTGAGTTAGAGCCATCGCTATGCCAGGCTTTTGTAGCTCAGTTATCTCTTAGGTCCTCGGTTTTGGATGAGGTGATCGAGCAACAGAAAGCCGACCCTAGACTCTTAGAGTTAGTGGGCAAGGCAGGCATTGCTCGTGATGAGGACGGTGTGATTAGATTTCAACACCGTGTTTGTCCCTGATTTAGTAGATGTCCGTGAGCACGTGTTAGCGGAGGCTCATAGATCGCGATTCTCTATTCATCCAAATAACAATAAGATGTACCAGGATTTGAAGAGATCCTTTTGGTGGTCTGGTATGAAGAGGGATGTAGCGGATTATGTGTCTAGGTGTTTGGTGTGTCAGCAAGTGAAGGCCGAGCGACAGCGACCATCGGCCTTATGCAAAGGATAGACATCCCAGTGTGGAAGTGGGATGCTGTCACTATGGACTTTGTTTCGGGTTTGCCTCGATCTAGAAGGGACAATGACTCGATTTGGGTAGTTGTAGATAGATTCTCGAAGACTGCTCATTTCTTGCCTATGAAGAAGAAGCAGTCAGTAGAGAGTTTAGCTAGATTGTATGTTAGTAGTGTCATTAGATTGCATGGTGTGCTGAAGTCGATCATTTCGGATGGAGATCCGAGATTTACTTCGAGGTTGTGGAAGGGTCTTCAAGATGCTTTAGGTTCGGAGCTAAAGCTCAGTTCGGCATTTCATCCCCAACTGATGGACAGTCCGAGAGGACTATCCAGACGCTCGAGGATATGTTGAGAGCATGTGTTCTGGATTGGAAGGATGATTGGGAGCGTCATTTACCTCTTGTGGAGTTCGCTACAACAATAGCTTTCATGCGAGTATTGGTATGGCTCCATTTGAGGCGTTGTATGGTAGGCCCTGCAGATCTCCTTTATGTTGGGAGGAGACCGGGGATAGGCAGCTGATCGGTCCGAAGTTAGTTCAGGAAACTTCGGATAAGGTCCAGCTTATCAGAAAGAGGCTTGTTGCGGCGCAGGATAGGCAAAAGAGCTATGCCGACAACAGGAGGAAGGATCTTGAGTTCGAGGTGGGTGATCATGTCTTCTTGAAGATATCGCCTACTCGAGGTGTCGTCAGATTTGGCAGGCATAGTAAGTTGAGCCCTAGGTTCATTGGCCCATATGAGATTCTCAGACGTTTGGGCAGCGTGGCGTATGAGCTAGCCTTACCCCCAGCGTTGGCTAGTGTTCATCCCGTTTTCCACGTTTCGATGCTCAGGAAGTATGTCCGAGATCCGTCTCATGTGATTAGTCATGAGCCAGTGGAGATTCAGCCAGATCTTTCGTATGTCGAGCAACCAGTAGCTATTCTTGACCAGAAGGTTCAGCATCTCTGGAATAAGAGTATTGCGTCGGTGAAAGTTCTCTGGCGGAACTTCTCACGAGAGGAGGCTACTTGGGAGCTTGAGGATGCGATGAGGAAGAAGTATCCCCTTTTTTTTGAGTAGCGTCGTTCTAACATCGAGGATGAAGTTTCTGTTAAGGGGGAGAGGGTGTAAGGCCCTCGAATTTTGTTGCATTATTGTATTGCATGTAACTAATTCATGTTGTGTATGAACGTATGTAAATATCTACGTAAGTACTAGTTGGTATACTTATGTATGCATGTGTATAATTAGTTGTAAATAAAGTATGAATGGTATGATGGCAGTGTGTACATGATAACGTATACATATGGCACATATATAGGTATAAGATGTGCATGGTTTCTGCATGTTTTAGAGTTCTGGCCGAAGGCCAGATTGGCGTCAATATCAATAGACGTCGATGTTGTGTCGGCGTCAACCCTATGGACGCCAACACTAACCCCAGCGTCCAGCGATGTGGACACCAATTTCTCTGACCTGCATGCGTTGCAGAGCCCAGAATTCCGAGAACAAGCTACCCCAACCATTGGGGAGCTGTCTCCATCGGTCTGAAAGCCCTCTTGTCCGACTTGCTTGAGAGGAGAGCTTCCCCTCCTCTATATACAAGCCCTCCTTGCAACCCTCAGCCCTCTCTTAGCTCTTTGCAAGGAGAAGAAGACAAACCCTAGTTTCTGTGAGAAGGACCTGACTTTGCAAGCCTAGATCCGAGAATTTGGAGCTTCATCCGTCCATCTACAACGACTGGGAGATAGCTGGAGCATCAGGGAAGGCTTCCCCGACCTCGCTTTGGTGTCTACATCAGTCAAGAACCCGGAGGAAGGTGTCTTTGGAGGCTTCTTGGGATTGCCCAAGGAGAGCTTCACCGCCATTTTAGATCCCTTTGGAGTATTTTTCAGAGGCAAGTAATCCTCACACATTGTCCATGTAGATGTCAAGTAGGGTTTTATAAATTTCATGTATTTTTCCTCCTGTCCTAGATCCCCCTTTCACCTTTGCATTTGGAGTTCGGTCTGTGTTTCTGCACAGACAGGAACTTGGCATCAATGCACTTGATGCCGAGATCGCTGGTATGCGTCCAGCGATCTGGCCGTCCACTCCTGGAACGGCCAGAGACCGCCGTTAAGTTCTCCAGGACAGAACAGTGAGCTGTTCTTCCTGGCATATTGGATTAATTTCGACGTGTTTTGCGATGAGGATATAATGTAACTCTTATATGCTATGTATATTAGCTAATGTGATGAATGGAGAAGGAATGAATATTTATTTTGTGGATGGTTGAGTTTATTCGTCTATCTAATGTGTATGCGAAAAGAATGGCAATGTGTATTCACCATGATCCTAATGATCCGTGGCAAAGTTTTGTTGCCCAATTTGTTTAACCATGTATACATGATCCTGTCTAAGCCCTGAGTTCTAACATTTTTCCCATGCTTGTATGGTTATTGAAATATCTGTTTTGGGAAAATAGAAATCATGCGTAGGTTATGTTAAATTTCCAGTAAATTGTGTGTTGCTCGGTAAATTCGGGAATAAATTTTGTGACCCTGTGCATGCTAGGGTGCAAACAGTGAGCTGTTAGGTTTGTGATTATGTTCAACTCCATGTTAATTTGCATTATGAATATTAATGTGAAATCGATGTTAAATTTTATGTAACTTCATTTTGAGTCAGAAAAATCCGAAAATTTTCATGTGGAATCATAACCCTGAGATCAACATGTGGTTAAATTTTCAAGTCTTTTGGACAACTATATAGTGAAATATGAATTTTTCCATGTGAGAATGTGAAAAGAAAAATGCATGAATGTGGGAATAATGTGATATGTGTGTGTGATCTGATTTGTGCAAATCTGAACATGTAATCCCTGTTAACTGTAGAATCATGTTAGGAAAACAGAGCCCTTGTGTGAGTGAGAAAATGAATGAGAGGCAAGTGACATGTGTAAAGATATGTGTTAAAAATCGGTAATGTGTAAATTGTGCCAAGTGTGACACTGCTTCCATAGAGGGCAGTGGAACTGTATCAGGGAAAAGTCCCCCTGAGAAGTTCAATGTGTTGTGATCCTAAGGGCATTAGGATGAAATCCTGGAGGTGGACAAGTACCGCTGGTTAGGGTGGAGACTTGTTCTCCCAGTCTGCACAGTCCAAGAGTCGTCACTATATTGCCTAGGTGACGTCTATGTGTATGTGATGTGATGTGTCCTTCGTATGGTGGTTGGGACTATGTGTCACGGCACTAAAGTGAAAAATGTGAATGTGATTGTGATCATGTGCAAATTGTGTAGTGTGAACAATGTGTAAATGTGCAATGTGTAAAGTGTGAAATATGTGAATTAGAAATTGTGTAAAAATGTGAGAATGTGAAATTGAAAACCCATGATATGATGATCTGAAATCATGTTAGAACAGCAACATAAATGTGGTTATGATTTATGCTACATGTGTACGATGCGTAGAACCCATGCTAGGGACAATCCTTACTTATGTGTAAACCATTCCATGTGTGTATGCTCTCACGTTGTGGTTTGAATGAGAACATATCTTTCATGTGTTAGATTGTAAAGTGTTAAACCACATCAAAATAGCAAGCTTAAAGCATGTGAAATGGTTATGTGCATGTATACGAATGAGTAGTAACGATGTTAGAAATGTGTTCTTTCATGTATGCAAGCTAGTCATGCTAGATTGCTCTCATGTTTTAGTTAAATTGAAAGTAGAACTTCATGTGTAGGAATGATTAGAGAGCATGTGATAGGAGATTTTGATTGAAAATCTGAAAGCATGAATCATGTGCTCATTAGTAGAATTTCCAAGATAAGGTTGTTAATTTCAATGTCACGCATGCTACATGTTGTGCCTTGTAAAAGTGTATGTAAAACCTGCTATGATGTACATGTATGGTATGTGTAGAGTTATTTGCTGAGTCTTTTAGACTCATTACTTGTTTCGGCATACAGGTGTAGTGGGTGGCACACATTTGGAGGAGACCGTGGAAAGCGACTCCGAGCGCGGGGAGTAGCTAGTTTTGTGGAGCTTAGTTGTGACTTTTGGCATTTTTATGTATGTAATTGCAACATTGTACTAGCATTATCATGGACAAATGTATAAGTGTGGACAATTATGTATTTGATTTTCAACAATTTAATTATGTGGACTTTTAGTTCTTTAAATGTTATCGAATCATGTATGTTAAATGTGGATGATGAATGAAATGAAGACAGTGGTTCTTTTACTTCCGCTACTCTATTCTATATTCACGTGTATCTCAGCTGAATGTTATTGTTGGGTAAATGTCCCACTGTGGCAACGTTCACTATATTGACATGGGTTGGTATAACCGTACCGATATAATGAGGGTCGCTACAATGTATCATAGTTAGAAAATGTCTAAGACACATCAAAATAAGGGTCACAACAATCTCCCCTTTTTTGATAATGACAACTATGATTCATAAATACTTTGATATTTTGTACAAGTACTTATACAGGATGTTCCATCATTTAATCATTATAATGTAGTCTTTCCAACCAAAATCACATATACACTAAATATGGGAACACAAATTGCATTTCATTTCATTTAAAAACACATGTACATCAAATATGAGAACATAGATTGTATTGCATTTCATCAAGAAGGTTGTGCATAAAAATGCATGTATGAAATGGACATGTTCCCAACCCATGACCATAGAAAAACACAAAAACTATCCAAACTCTAAACTCTCTCCCCCTTTGACATCATCAAAACAAGGGGGATTCATCACTTAGATGGAGGCTAGGAAGAACTTGCCAACAGCTTGGTCTCAATTCTGGACATTCTAGCATCCAGATCATCATAGTCGTTGTTCAGCATAATATGAACTGCATGCAGCCTTGTGTCCAATGTCTCTCTCATGGCCTTCAAGTTGTCATTGACATGAATGAACATTTAATCTAACCCATGAGGCATGGGTGGTGCTGCAATGTATGATGTGGCATGGGTACTCTCAGCAGTTTGTGCCTTATCATGGAGTTTCCAAATCGTATTAAATTCTTATTTTATTTTAGCATGCTGTTGAACAACTTCACAATTGTGTGGCTTCAAGGCATTCATATACTCAACAATATGAGCATATGAGAGTCTGAGCTTCTGAATCTCTATGACCGTTTCTTGGCCTTTGGCATTTCCAGCCACTAGCTGACCATCAACAACTTTCAATTACTCATTCAATCTTGTTTGCATGTAGGCGGCTTGATTTGACACTTCAGCAAGTTTTTCGATTAACCTATTAAACCATTTTGTTGCAAAGGCAGCAGATGCTTTCTGATTGAAGAAATGTCTTTCCATTGTATTTTCATCTTTGAACTCTCAATTCAAAGTTGGAGGACATTGTCTGCATTGTGAGTATAACTTTTCAAACTGATCTTGAATGAGCTTATATAGGTGGGAAGGAACTACAAATTCACTTCTTGAAGAAGAAACTCTATCATGAAGAGTATCTGGAGAAGGATCCCTACTGTTCTGTCCAACTAGATCATGGGGTGCTAGCACTTGGCATACATTCTATGGTATTAGACTTGGAGGAACAGGTGAAGAATGCAGATTAAGCTTCAAAGGAAATCTAGAGGGGGCGGGTTGAATAGATTTCACTCAATTTAAAGAAAATACTAATCAAATTCAAATCCTATAGTTGATGTGAACAATTAAAGTAGGTGCAGATCAGATTTGATGCCAGATCAATGTGCTATAAGTAAATTCAGTGGTGATCGAGTGACAACAATGGAGATAATAGAACGTGCCTACTAAGCATCTATCGTAAGAAGATCAAACCACATGAACACACAATTTAAGGTGGTTCGAACTACAAACCTGGTGTGTCCTACAACCACCATCCACACACACACTCAAAATGCTTATATATCAAGTTTGAAACACACACACAAGTAATCACACCTGAGACGAGAGAGTTCTTAGATCAAGATACACAACACGTGAGATTGAGCACAAGGATTTCTCAATTCACACTCCACACACTAGAGAAGATGAAATTTAAGAACACATGAACAATTTAGAGTAGAACAGAATAGAGGCAATTGGTTTTGAATCCCCCTTGAGCTTTAATCCAGATCTTCTGACTTGAATTACATGAATATGATGCGAACCCATGAGCCTTGATGATGAATTTGGCTTCCAATCGATTTCCTCAAATGATTCCACTGGTCTTCAACCTTTCAAACTCGAGTAGAGCACAAGAGAATCCTTTCTGGTCGTTGCAGCCATTCTTGGGAGTTGTGTTTGCTCTCTCTTAAAAAAGGAAACAAAGGACACCTTTTATAGGTGTGTCCTTATCCTCACACGTACATGGAAGTGCATGTGGATGTGGAAAGGATGCCCTAATTAATGCCCCATGTCGCTCACGTGTTCAATCATTGGCTTTACGATTGTCGACAGCCGCACACAGGTTGTCGACAACTACTACTATGCATTTTGTTGGATCTCTGATTTTGATGATAGCCAAATGTGATTCATTAATACTTTGAAATCATGCTTATCATGCTTACATTTTTATCTCATAATGTTTCCTTCACATTTACAGCTCAAAAGTACTCTGTGGTGTCGACACAACTCAACTGTGTGTCGACAATAGTGCACTGTCCCAGCACAAAGACATCAGTAAGTACTTAGTGGTGTTGACACAGCTCAATTGTGTGTCGACACTAGTGCATTGTCCCAGAACAAAGTCATCAGTAATTACCCAGTGGTGTCGACACAATCTGGTTGTTTGTCGACACTAGTTCCAGACACTAGGAGACAGTTTGTGATGACTGGGATAGGGTGTCGACACATAGGTAAGGTGTGTCGACACAGTCTGTCTATTTTTTTTTCTCTTTTTGATGTAATTAACAGGGACACGTAGAAGCTTTTGGGAAAGGATTTTTGGGCGGGAACTTCTATGCCCACAGATCCCAAGATATTTTGTGGACCCATGGGCTATAAATACCCCTTATCCACTTGGCCTTAACAAGAAGTCGAGCCAAATACTTCTGTTCTTCTAAGACTCTAGAGAATTCTAATCAATTTCTGAGGAAGACTTCAACCTGGCGAATTGCTCCCAGATCTGAAGGAACAAGAGGTCTGCATGCCTTAGACGATCCAATTGAAGGAGAATTTTGATCCATCTAAGTTTTCTTCCTGAAGCTGAAGCAGAAAAGCTGATCCCCATTCCTGAAGCAGAAACAAGGATCTTCGAACCAGTCCTCTTCAATTTGGAATTCAACTGCTCCGACTGGTTTCTCATTTCAATCTCATTCTATACTATGTGTTTTTATGAAAGTGGTGCAATCCTTGTGCCCAATTTCACGTGTGTGTGATTGAATCTGAGATTTCGGTATCTCAGAGTGTGTGTGTTTATTTGTGACTTTTCTGAACTAGCAAGATAAGACATAATTGGGTGTGTGTGTGTGTGGATGGTGGATGTAGGATACACTGTTGTGTAATCCGAACCACCCTAAATCTTTGTATCATTGTGGTTTGCTTGTCTCTTGCGCTAGATGCTTGATAGGTTCGTCAAAATCTCATCATCTGGCTTGCCTAATTTGTTTAGAATTTCCATTAACACTCATATTCACACACTCATTAAGTTTCTCTAAGTTTCTGTTGAAGTGATTTTTAAAATTTGCAGAAATCTATTCAACCCCCCCCCCCCCTTCTAGATTTCTGGTAGCAGTTTTTTCCACAACATTTCATTTGGTATCAGAGCGGGCTCTCATTACACTTTAAGTGTTTGATCTAACGATCAAGAGTTTATTGCTATGGAGAATGTAGGGGATTTATTGCTGAAGGTCATTCAATCTCTAGACCGCCTTTTTTCGATGGATCTGACTATGCTTATTGAAAAAATAGGATGCAAGTATTCCTTAGAGCACATAATTATGAGCTCTGGAAGATTGTTGACAAGGGACCAGATGAACTTCCGGAGGATGAAAGCTTATGGACCAAGGACCAGATCAACAAGTCCACACTCAGTTGGAGTGCCATGAATATGATGCAATGTGCCATTCATCCCAAGGAGTATTCCAGAGTGTCCTCATGTAAGACTGCCAAGGAGATGTGGGATAAACTCCAACTTATTTATGAGGGAACTTCTGAGGTAAGGGAGACCAAGGCAAGTATTCTAGTCTCAGAATATGAAATGTTTAGAATGAAGAGTGATGAAACTATTTCTGAGATGTTTTATAGATTCATGCTTTTAGTAAATGGTCTTAGAGGTCTAGGTAAGGAATATTCAAATAGTGACCTTGTCAGGAAAGTCCTTAGATCACTTCCATTAGCTTGGCACACGAAGGCTACTGTAATTGAGGATTCCAAAAATCTGTCAACCATGCAATTGGATGAGTTAAAAGGTTCTCTAATGACATATGAAATCAACTTGAAAAGAAATGCATCTTTGAACACATCTAAGAAACCTATTGCTCTAAAAGCTTCATCTAGCTTAAAATTGTTACTGATCAATCTGATGAAAATGATGATTCTTCTGATGAAGAGAATGATGAAGAACTAGCCTTATTGACAAGGCATTTCAAAAAGTTTTTGAGAAATAAAGGAAAAGGTAAGCTCAAGCCCTTCATCAGAATGATGTTTCAAGGAAAAATGATTTCAATAAAAAATTGGAAACTACTAAAATGACTGACATTATTTGTTATGAATGCAGGAAACCAGGACACATGAGAGGAGAGTGTCCTGATCTAAAGAAGAAGCTGAAAATTCAGATATTCAATAAGACAAGAGCAATGCTAGCTATATGGAGTGATGATGATGAAGAAGACCAAGAAGAAGGTAGTTCAGATGAGGAAGAGGTGACATGTCTTATGGCAAGGCATGAAGAAAATACTGAGGTAAGTCCTTCCTTTGAGGATTTTACAACTGATGACTGGGAAGAAACCTATGTTGTGTTATTTGAAAAATTGTGTGAATTAAAATGTGAAAATAAGGCATTGAAAAGAAAAGTGAACAGCATGGTGCAAAGTCCTCAAGAATCTGAGCAATTAAAAGTGTTGACTGATGAAATCAATAATCTAAAAAAGGAGAAAGAATGTGTGGATAAACAAATTGATGAAATCAAGGAGAGATGTCAATCAATTGAAAAAGAAAAACAGATCTTGATGAATGAAAATGAAAAAATCATAAATGAAAGAGAGGTGATACAAGAGGAACTAAAAACTATTAAGAAGAACTGGATGACAAGAAATAGACCTTGTTAAAACTTGTCAAAGGCAAGCAAAACCTAGATGCTATCTTAGGAATTCAAAAGAACAACATCAAATATGGTCTAGGTTATCAGCCTGAAAATAAAGAAAAAATTGGACAAACCTTGATAACTTCATTTGTTCAAGGTAGTACCTCTTGTAGCAACTTTGAAAAGAACATCAAAGAAAAACCACAAACAAATCTAAAATCCAAAACAAAACCCAAGTAAGACAAGAAAGAGTTCAAAGCAAAATCAACAAAATGGAAATCAAATGATAGATCAGATTTGTATCCAAGAACAACAAAAGTTTCTCAGTTGGATATAATTTTCATACCAAAAGGAATAATATTTTCACACCACAAAGAGTCATTATGTGCACAATATGCAAGAAATCTGATCATACTGATAAAAAATGCAGATCAGGAATAAATTTGATGAAAATAAAACAAATCTGGATTCCAAAACATCTTGCTGTTGAGCTGAAACAACTGATGGGACCCAAAGCAATTTGGGTACCAAAATTGTTTTTCTAAATCTGTTTTGCAGGAATGTCTTATAGCCACAAGAAGGATAAGTGGTATCTTGATAGTGGCTATTCAAGACATATGACTGGAGATAGAGGAAAATTTTCTACATTGATTGAAAAAGATGGTGGACAAGTAATTTTTGGAGGTAAGAACACATGTAAAATCATTGGAACAGAAAAAATTGGTAAGACTCCTTCAAGCTCCATTGAGAATGTTTTACTTGTTGAAGGTCTTGATCATAATCTCTTGAGCATAAGTCAACTATGTGACAAAGGCCTTAAGGTAATTTTTCATTCTGAATCATGTGAAATTTTTGAAAAAGATAATGGAAAAATAAAATTTCTTGGCCAAAGAATAAATAATGTTTACTTGGTTGATTTGAATAGTCATCAACATGAAAATTTGTGTCTTGTTGCCAATCAGCATGATCTATTTCAGCTGTGGCATAGAAGGTTAGGTCATGCTAGTGAAAATGTTCTAAATAAGTTGTTAAGAAATTCTCTTGTGAATGGTTTGCCAAAAATGAAGAAAAAGAAAAATGCAATTATATGTGCTTCATGTGCCCAAGGCAAATAAACCAGGAAATCTTTCAAATCAATTGCACCCTTAATCACCTCCAAACCCTTTGAATTGTTGCATATGGACTTATTTGGTCCAACTAGGACACTCAGTCTTAGTGGACATAGATTTGGATTTGTGATTGTAGATGATTTTTCTAGATTCACATGGGTGTACTTTCTATCTCACAAGAGTGACACATTAGAAAACTTCAAAGAATTTGTTGATAAAATTGAAAATGCAAAAATAAATAAAATTCATTCTATCCTTACTGATCATGGTGGAGAATTTGATAATAATTCATTTTTTAATTTTTGCAGGAATAAAGGAATTGAGCATAAGTTTGCTTCTCCAAGGACTCCTGAACAGAACGGATTGTAGAAAGGAAGAATAGGACTCTAGTTGAAATGGCAAGAACCTTGTTGATTGAAAGTAAACTTCCAAGAAAATTCTGGGCAGAAGCTGTCAATACATCATGCTATATGCTCAATAGGGTAATGGTAATACCAGTCCTTAAGAAAACTTCATATGAACTTCTGAAAGGTAAGAAACCCCACATTGCAATTTTAGAATCTTTGGATGTAAAGTTTTCATTCACAATAATGACAAAAATGATCTTGATAAATTTGAAAAGAAAAGTGAAGTAGGCATCTTTCTTGGATACTCTGAAAATTCAAGGTCATATAGAGTGTTTAACAATGAATCAAAAAATGTAGAGGAAACTCCTCATGTCATTTTTGATGAGAATATTGAAAAATCTACTGACCATAATTTGTTCAGGAATCAGAAGAAGATGCTGACATTCTTATGAGAGAAAAAGATCAAATTGTGGAAAATGAAGAAGTTGTTGAGCCTGAAAGTCCTAGAGCAGGTAAGCACAACAACAAGAGGTAACTTCAAATACTCTAAAGACCATCCACTTGAGAATGTTGTTGGAAATGTTCATGATAGAGTCCATACAAGATCTCATTTTAGAATATCATTGAACAAGATCATATGGATTTTATTTCTCAAATAGAACCCAAAAACATTGAAGAAGCACTAAAAGATGATTCTTGGATAGAAGCTATGCATGATGAACTGAACCAATTCAAAAGAAATAAGTCTGGAGTCTAGTTCCTTAAAATCCTGAAAACTCAATAATTGGAACTACATGGGTGTTTAGGAATAAATTGTATGAAGAAGGAAAAGTTGTCAGAAATAAAGCAAGACTAGTTGCTAAATGATATACCAAGAATTTGGAATTGATTTTGAGGAATCCTTTGCACCAGTAGCTAGATTAGAAGCAGTGAGAATTCTCTTGGCATATGCATGTTCCAAAAACTTCAAATTGTTTCAAATGGATGTGAAAACTACCTTTTTAAATGGTTATATTAAAGAAGAAGTTTTTGTTGCTCAACCTCCTGGATTTGATGATCTTGATAAACCTAACCATGTTTACAAATTGCATAAAGCTCTTTATAGTTTAAAACAGGCTCCGAGAGCATGGTATGATAGATTTAGCAATTTTCGGTTAGTAAGAATTACTCCAGAGGTAAGGTGGATCAGACTCTTTTCACAAGATCAATTCATAATCATATCATTGTAGCTCAAGTGTATGTAGATGATATCATTTTTGGATCCACTAACCCTTCACTGTGTGAAGAATTTTCTAATCTAATGCACAGTGAATTTGAAATGAGCCTAATGGGAGAATTACAATTCTTTCTTAGTTTGCAGATCAAACAACATCAAGATGGATTCTTTATTAATCAAGCCAAATATGTCAAAGAGTTGCTCAAGAATATCACTTTCAACAAGCTAAACCAGCAACTACTCCCATGAGTACAAGCATCAAATTGAAAAAGATGAAAAAGGTAAACTGGTTGATGCAAAGCAATACAGAGGTATGATTGGATCTCTTTTGTATCTTACTGCAAGTAGACCAGATATTCAATTCAGCGTGTGTCTTTGTGATAGATTTCAGTCTAGTCCAAAAGAGAGTAATTTGCTTGCAGTTAAGAGGATTTTTAGATATCTCTGTGGAACTTGTGATTTGGGTCTATGGTTTCCAATTGGATGTCCTGCTAATCTAATTTCATATTCTGATGCTGATTATGCTGGGTGTAAACTTGACAGGAAGAGTACCAGTGGATATTGTCAATTCTTAGGAAATTGCATGATAACATGGGCATCCAAAAAGCAACACCCTTGTACTATCTACTGCAGAAGCAGAATATGTTGCTGCAGGAAGTTGTGCAACTCAAGTGTTGTGGATTAAAAGTTAATTGCTTGACTACAACATTGATATTGGATGTTCATCTATCATGTGTGACAATACTAGTGCAATCAATCTTTCCAAAAACCCAATTCAACACTCTAGAACAAAGCATATTGAAATCAGACATCATTTTCTAAGAGATGAAGTTGCAAATAAAAACATTGAATTAGAATTCATCCCTACTAAAAAACAAATTGCAGATATTTTCACAAAATCTTTGGCTGAAGATAGATTCACTTCCTTAAGAAGAGAACTTGGAATAAAAATAAAAATTTGATAACAACTTTGTGATTCGTTATGCTAAGATTATGAGGTATATCAAATGGTGATTAGTGGAAGAACAAGTTATGCTTGTTTGAAAACTATCATTATGTGTTGAGGAAAATCCTCCGCCTAGTACCCATGATATAAAATGTGTAAGAGTCATTCTGTTCTTTCTTTTGTATTGTGATTGATCATGTTTGTTTTCTTGATGAATTTGTCTGCCAAAATCTGAATGTTGAATGGCTCGTTAATTCACATATTGAGGGGGAGCTTGTTGCTTGAGAAACAAAGGCAATGTCTGAAAATTGAATTCAAATCATAACTGTTTATGATGATAAATAGATGAGATCAATAACTCAGGGGGAGCTAAAGAATTCAATACCATTTTTTCTCTCATTAAACCAAAGTTAATTCAGTGTGCTGATGAATATCTTTACATGAAATGTTCATTCAGTCTTCTGAAGAACATAAGAGATGATTTCTTAAGTTCTATAACATGTTCTTTCTGTTAATACTCTTTTTTACTTTGAATTCCTCAAGTAATTGATTTCTTTCATGGATTTTTTATTCAATCATGTATTGATTTTAAGCACTTCCTTCAAGACTGATGAAAGGGTAAAGTTGTGTCAAAATCTCAATGTTCATTCTAAAAAAAAAAAAAAAAAGTTTTACAGAGCAATGGCATAACACTGAGAAACTGCACACCTTCACAAACAGTGAAGTGCCATGTATGTCATGAAGTGCTGTGTTATCTCTATTCTAAGGGGTAAATTAAAAAAAAAAATCCAATGTTAACTGAGTAACTGGAAATATTGGCGTCTGATAAACGTATATTTCCATGTAAAAATGTTTTCATTCACCCCTTGAGGTAGGATAATTAGTAAATCTCTAGTAACCAGGGATTCTTGTGTGTAAACCATATTTACTTGTGTGAAAAAGATTTACTATATTTGACTGCTCATTACTTCAAAGTGACAAATAAAAAAAAAAGTCAAAGAAAATGAACAGCTTAACCCTGCATTAATTCTTCTAAAAGTGTTCAATCTCTATATGTGTTGTCTAAATCCTAACGCAATCAGATCACTTTTGGTTAAGAAAAGTGGAAAAGGTTGACACTGACTATATAGAATAGTTTATATCACTTAAGCAATCACTCTAATTCTTTAGAATTTCTTGGAGATTAATTTCTTGTCAGATATTTTTCAGCCCACTAATTAATAAATGGGATAATGTTGAAAAAGGATATGATTTCTTTATCATATTAAAAAATCCCTGAATAATTGATTTCAGATTTGACTCATCATACCCTACCACTTCTGCTTGATATCTTTTGTTTGGATGATGTCAAAGGGGGAGAAGTATTCATATTGATTACTTTTTAGGCATGCATCTCTGGGAAATACATTTCTTTTTGATGTGAATGCTAGCACATTTCTTGCAAGCACATTTCTTGCATGCTTAATGTTTGTATGACTGATTGTCACAAGTGAATGATATGGTTGTTTGCCAAGAAATGAAAATGTTTGGATGATGTTGATGAAAAATTGTGGATGTACTTATTATGCCTATGACTTGCTTTAAAATTGATTATATTTGTGAAAAAGTCAAAGTTACTTAATGAATCATAGTTGTCATCATCAAAAAGGGGGAGATTGTTGGATCTCTCATTTTGATGATAGCCAAATGTGATTCATTAATACTTTGAAATCATGCTTATCATGCTTACATTTTTATCTCACAATGTTTCCTTCACATTTACAGCTCAAAAGTACTCTGTGGTGTCGACACAGCTCAACTATGTGTCGACACTAGTGCACTGTCCCAGCACAAAGACATCAGTAAGTACTCAGTGGTGTTGACATAGCTCAACTGTGTGTCGACACTATTGCATTGTCCCAGAACAAAGTCATCAGTAATTACCCAGTGGTGTCGACACAATCTGGTTGTGTGTCGACACTAGTTCCAGACTCCAGGAGACAGTTTTGTGATGTAGCACCCTGGAAATTTTGAATTACATAAAAAATTCAAAATAAATGGAAATAAATAATTTCCATAATATCGGAGCATTTAAACATACGTAAATTATCGTATGTGCTAAAATATATAGAAAAAATCCGTAAAAATAAGAAATCAACCCCACACATTATTCTTAGGGGTTCCACGAAATAATTCGTGTAATGAAAAATCCGACTAACCAAGTGAACATCACAGGGTGACCAATTATCCGAATTAGGAAACAAGTCGGAAAACCGTAACACGGAAATACGACGCAATCATAAATTAAATAAAAATGTTAGAAATGCTTCTAACAATATAATAATGACCCAATATCATAAGTGGGCCAATGGACGACATATGGCCCAAAAATCAAATGAAGCAAGAAAATACATAGAAATTCGTAACCATAAATAAGCTGAAATTAAAAAGAGGCAATTAGAGTTGAATTGGGATACAAACATGCATTCATGGCAACCCAAATTCGTGCCTACCCATCCATGGAAGTTTCTTGATGGCCAAGACTCTCTAATGGAGGAAGAAATCATCAAAATAGGAAACCATCATGCCAATCCTGAAACCATTCTTTCCTAGTTACAATAGGACTCCTAAACACCATGGATGCTTAATTACTCTTCACCCAAACCCTAGGGACGAGTTTAGAACTTGCTGGGGTCGTGTGGAGGAGCTCTTGGTGGCTAGAGAGTAGGAGATCAAGCATACCAAGCTCATCTTCTTCCCCCGTTCATCTGCTACGTCCTGCACAAACCACCTTCTTGAAGCCAATCAAGGTAGGCCAAACCTAAATCCCATCGTGCAAGGCTTACACCCCTGGAAAGAGGGTCAAGTCTACTTTCTAACCCAAGTGGAATGCCCAAATTCCATGCAGTATACACGGAGTATTAGGCGTTCTACAAATAGTGGTCTGAACACGGGTTTTCTGAAGAGCGAGACTTCATCAACCAAGAGGTAGGTTTTCTCAGGCCAAATCTTAACATCTCCTATACCAAATGTGTAGAGCATCAAGTTAGCTTTCATTTCCCTTTGGTTTCATCGAATTTCATGGAGTAGATTTTGAATTATAAGTGTTTTCTCAAAGTCGTGCACTTTTAGAGCTTTTCTTGTTCTTTGTATGTTTCATGTGATTCAACACCGAATTAGAGTAAACTCATGACATGAAAGTTATTCTATTAGTTATCCTCTTCAGGTTCTGTGTTGAACGTTTTGTCTAAATGTCATCCGTTAGAGAGTTACAAGCGTGTTAATAGGACTGCTGCATGAAACTACGTTTTCAGGTTACTCTTGGTCTGTCCTGGTATTCTACTTGATCAAAACCTATTGAAACCATCTTTATTTTCTAATTCCGATTTACTGGAAGTACCCTTGTTTGTCTAGGTTGTTTTAAAACTGGTTTCGTTATTTTTCATGCCCTGTACATTTTGTTCTCTATTTTAGAACAACCCTTTGTCAAAGGAAGGAAGTCTGGTCCGCAATCCAAGGCACTGTCCTTGCTCTGTCAAGAACCAGGCACGGACCCTGTGAACGCGACGGCTCGATAGGTTGCCTTCAGAGGTCTTGTTGCGACACCCCTCTAGTCACCTTCTGAATGCGACGTGCGCTCCGTCGCTATCTACCTGCCTGATTTGACTTCCCCGTCGCGATGCTCACACCCCTGTGTCGCCTTCTGGGCCCGACCTGTCGCCTTCCTTACATGAGCCTGTCGCAATCTGACCCCGGCCTGACAACACCCATGTCGCCTTCCTCTTAGGTGCATGTCGCGATCTGACCCTGGCCTGACAGACCCTGTCGCCTTCCTTATATGGCTATGTCGCCTTCTCAGGATCTTTACCTGAACCACTTATTTTCTTGCAAAGTTTTCCGCATATACCCGAGGTCTGTTTAAATGTGATATTTACTGTGTCAGTTGCCTGTTTTGGGTCTGATCATTACATGATTGATATTTAATGGCTTAAAATTGACTAACCCATTTAAAAGCTTTAATTGCATGAATGCTATTCTAAGTGCTCCTTAATGTTATGATCCATTCATGCTCCTTGTGATTTAATCTTCCTACTGTTCTTCTACATTTAAATGATAATGGATATCACAAAATCTTGCGAACCATGATTAGTTAAAGTGCATAGTTTATTCCACGTTATATTGTTAAGTGCTTTCTGCGAGTTTGAGACCGATGGTTTGTGAATTGAGACATGCGTACCGCACTACACACTAGCACTATTAGGCAGCCTTTTCTTGGGAAATTGGAAACTCTCTACCGGTCATTCCGAATCGGTAGACTAGCGACCTTTTCACCAAGGCCTCCGTAAATCTCCTCTGACCATGGATTCCCACATGGCCGACGAGTTGGTTGTACCATTGAAGTTCCCTGAAGACAGCGTGCACTTCCTTTCTCGCCTTGTTCTCGTGAGCGTGATTGACAATCTAGACTAAAGCCATTAATGTAAAGATTTAACCAAGTACAAATCGTACAATTATGCTGCCGGATTTACCTCCTGACCATTGTTATCATGAAATCATGTTCAATTACTTATTACTTGTTCCCGTCATCATCATGAACATGACATTACACATGCTTACTTATTGAAACTCTCATTGGCCATTATTTAATGACTGTGGGTATCTACATTTAAAAATTTACATGAGATGCTGACAGGGCACGGCGTGTGTCCAAGGGCTCCAATCTAGCCCCAATGATGGCGAGTCATAGATATACTGTTAACCATAGGGTATATGATTACTGGCGTTGCATCTACGCTGGGAGTACTTTCTTGCTTGTTGAATGTTAGATACATAACCACATACATGTGTCCTAGTGTGCATTCTTGGTGGATCTTTCCTCGGTGTACATTAGAGTCTACATGCCTGATTAGTGTTACTTGATTGTGCTCATACATTCTTGCTTGCTTGCTTGCGTGATATGGCCATCCTGCATTTAATGCAATTATTGATATCTTGCGTTCTGGACATCAATTGAAATCCTGCGTGCTCGTACAAAGAGATCTATTGCTAGTTCTATATTGTCATCTTGTTCACAAATCTTGTTCTATCATAATCACTCTCTCTAGCTTGTTTTATATACCATGTTTCAACGAGTTTTATTCATACTTGCATATCATTCATCGTACTTGCCTAGTTCTAAAATGTTAATCACTTATATCATTGCCCGCATATTAAGATATAAATCCTACTGGGCTAGTTTGCTCATCCCCTACTTTTACCCAATCTAGGTGACTATGATGTTCAAGAGGAAGAGCAAGTCGAGGATGGGAATGCGTCTGAGTGAAGAGCGTTCCAAGCATGAGTCTATTTATAGTAGTTTGCTTTGAGTGTTAGATTCATGTAGTAGAAAGTGAGGATAAATGTACTTTCCTTTTTATTGAGTCTTAGTCTTGTACTAGTATCCATTTGGAACATAATGAGTTGAGATTGAATAAAAGGTTAGTTAGTTCAATATTTAGGCCCTATGATGATGTATGTTGTTATACATTTAGTGTGTGCTAGTTAGAGGCTTATTTGCCGATTTTTCACGTCTCGGAATATCGACTCGAATTATTCGAACTAATATCCGCTGCGTAATTCTTGGGACGTGACATGTGATGACTGGGACAGGGTGTCAACACATAGGTAAGGTGTGTCGACACAGTCTGTCTAATTTTTTTTTCTCTTTTTGATGTAATTAACAGGGACACGTGGAAGCTTTTGGGAAAGGCTTTTTGGGCGGGAACTTCTATGCCCACAGATCCCAAGATATTTTGTGGACCCATGGGCTATAAATACCCCTTATCCACTTAGCCTTAACAAGAAGTCGAGCCATATACTTCTGTTCTTCCAAGACTCCAGAGAATTCTGATCAATTTCTAAGGAAGACTTCAACCTGGCGAATTGCTCCCAGATCTGAAGGAACAAGAGGTCTGCATGCCTTAGACGATCCAATTGAAGGAGAATTTCGATCCATCTGAGTCTTCTTCCTGGAGCTGAAGCAGAAAAGCTGATCCCCATTCCTGAAGCAGAAACAAGGATCTTCGAACCAGTCCTCTTCAATTTGGAATTTAACTGCTCCGACTGGTTTCTCATTTCAATCTCATTCTATACTGTGTGTTTTTGTGAAAGTGGTGCAATCCTTGTGCCCAATTTCACGTGTGTGTGATTGAATCTGAGATTTCGGTATCTCAGAGTGTGTGTGTTTCTTTGTGACTTTTCTGAACTGGCAAGATAAGCCATAATTGTGTGTGTGGTGTGTGTGTGTGTGTGGATGGTGGATGTAGGATACACTGTTGTGTAATCCGAACCACCCTAAATCTTTGTGTCATTGTGGTTTGCTTGTCTCTTGCGCTAGATGCTTGATAGGTTAGTCAAAATCTCATCATCTGGCTTGCCTAATTTGTTTAGAATTGCCATTAACACTCAGATTTCACACTCAATTACGTTTCTCTAAGTTTCTGTTAAAGTGATTTTTAAAATTTGGAGAAATCTATTCAACCCCCCCCCCTTCTAGATTTCTGGTAGCAATTTTTTCCGCAACATTTCACATTCTCCATCCAGAAAGAAGAAGCCGAAGACTTCCCTTAGTTGTCGACAGATGACTGATGGTTGTCGACAACTATTGCCTCTACTTCATCTTCTAGAAGCGAATTTTTATCATATGTTTCCAGTTGTCGACAATTAGTACTCTTTGTTTGCCGATAAGTACTATCGTAGGTTCATCTTCAGGAATTGCATCTCCGAACTTTGTCTTTAGTTGTCAACAAATGATTGTCAAGTTGTCGATAGGTATGCTTTGAGTTATTTTTCTTAATATTTTACTTGATCCTTTGTGCACTTCATTCTAACACTTGTTATCCTACAAAAAAACGCTTCACTTTAGATGTTATCATTCAAAGTTCATGAATCAAAATATAATATTGCCATGTGGTTGCTATCATCAAAATAACATGTACAACACATTATCCAACAATCTTCCCCTTTTTGATGATGGAAACTCTAAGATTTTAGACAATTAAGGTGTTGAGTAATTTCACAAATTTCCATTAAGGAGACATAATAGTGCATGTATAGAATGACAAGTGCAACATGATTTCCTTCATTCATAAGGTTTTCAATCATTACATTTCATTCAAAAGTTATACGATTGCATCAAGCAACAAGACTCAAGGCTCAGGATGCTCCCCCTCATTCTAGCAACCTATCCAAGACACTCTCCCCCTGAGACATAACTAACACACTTTTTATCCCCCTTTGACATCATCAAGGAGGGGCATCGCCAGGAGGAGTAGGATGTCTTGGTCCTTCAGCATCATAAGAAAGCAAGGTGTGGCCAAAGAATGGACCCGGAAAGGAGGAAAAGTTATCATCTTGGGGATTTGGAGGATTATAGAAATTCTGAACATTCTGATAATCCTCATGAAGACGTTTCAAGCCATAGTCAATGTTGTACAAATGTTATTCCATTTGATTCCGTCTCTCATCGATTGTGTCCTATCTTTTGTCCATATGTTGCTTTAGCTAATCAAACTTTGTGTCAACATAAACATGTAATTGTTGAAATTTGCCATCAACATAATTTTTCATTGCATCTGACAATTGGGCTGGAGGAGCTTCATGGAGATCTTGATGAAATTCACAAGGAAATTCAATGTGTCTCTCATGTTCAACATTATTTTCATCATCTTGAGCAATTTCTTCCTCGACTACTACTTGTTCTTCTTCATGGTTTGCTTCTTCTTCTTCTTCTTCTTCTTCTGCTTGATCTTTCTAACCTTTCAAAGTTCTAGTGACTCTTCCATTGATCATTCTAAAACCCATTCTATACACTATTGTAATGTCATAAGCATTTATGCTCTTAAGCTTATGTAGCTCATTTTGGATCAAGTTTACTCCCATAAAAGCAAGTAAGGATGAGATTGGACTGGCATATGGAATTGATCTTTTCGGGTTCCTATAGCACTATCCAATGAAGTCAAAGATCAACCGTGGAAGATTTACTTGTTTTCCTTTGAGAATATTGAAGAATAAGACCTTGTGCACTTCGCTCACCAATTCCCTACTGCCATCTTTTGGGTAAATAATGGTGGTGAACATATGATGGATTAGTCTATGCAATGGAGGAGAGGTGTTTGTATTCAACTTGGCAATGCACTTAGTTCCATTATAGGGTTGATTTGTTATCAAGGTGTAGGTCTCAACATGATCCATTTGAGGATTTAAAACATCTACACCATCATTAGGAATTTGTAGGGTTCTACTCAAAAGATTGGGGTAATCTGAAATGTGACTCCCCTCATAGTGTTATAATACTGCTGATCTGATGAGATGCCCAGATTATTGAAGAATTCCAAAACTACAGCTAGAGAGTAGGTTTTCTGCTTCGACATGACTCTTATCCAGCCTTGCTTGGCAAATAACTCTATCATCCCTTCAAATATGTCTTACACAAAAAGGAAATCCACATACCTGGGTTGCATAACCTTTTTGAATACTCCTTCAACCCTTCACAAGTCAAGATCTTGAGGTACATCCTGCTCAGGTAAACTATCTTCACGAAACTTGGTGCGGCGCTCAGAGGTTCTAAAGCTCTCCCTTGCAGCTTGAGTGGAAGCCTGCCTAATAGCTCTCTTGCTCTGAGTGCTTATGGTGAAGGGAGATGGAAGGAGCAAGTGAGAAAGAGAAATCACCTTTGATGTTGAGAATCTGGCGAAGAAGAGAAAGAGAGAGAGATTTACAGTTTTGCGGCACTCAAAAGTGGTGTGGGGTGAAGGTGTGGACAACTAGGGTGCATTTAAACCCAATGGAGATGAAAGGCCACAAGTGAATGGAATAGAATGTGAACCGGTTCACATGCCGATTTAGAATCTGAGTTGCAGTTATCGACAACTATTAGGTTATCTGTCGAAAACTACATAAAATTTCAAAATTCAAGGTTGGCGTTTAATGTAAGAAAGGATGGGGTCCTTTTATAACATATTGGAGAGAAGAAAAATGAGAAAATGCACCTTTTACAAATATTCATAAGCATGAATATTAAAGTATTTCATTCTCTCACAACGGTTTAAAGATAATACTTTTGAAGTCTTGATTTATGTATCAAGTGGAATGCACCTCACAAACTAGATTTTAGTAAAACAACCTTGAAAAAGATTTTTGTTGATGATTCACTTATGTCTCGATATGTTGAATTTCAGATGAAACTTGAGATAAATATTTAAATTAAAATTGACAAGAAACATTATCAATGAGCTTGATTGATAATGGAAGCTACACTCTATTTCATTTTTTTGAAAAAATTCATAATTCTTTGAGGAGAGAGGTAGTTTAGTTCAATCTACTCCTTTTGACGCGAAGACTGACATTTGTGGTGCCAATGCCCCTGGTTACTCAGTGTATTAACTACTATACTCTTTTACAAAGTTAATAATATTCACCTTTTGATGCGAAGCAGACATTTGTTGTGCCAATACCCTCGATTACTCAGGATATCTACTATTATTGCTCTACCTTTCATTTTTTTAATTCTTTTTTATAAGAAACATGTATCTTTTGTAACACCTCGGGCTTCCAGTTTCTCCATTTGTGTGTTTAGATTACTAGCCACTAACGCGTCTGGCTTGGGTGATGCGTTAGTGTCGAGATGGAGCTGCCTGTCACGACAGTTATCCCTGTTGCGACCGCTAAGTGCGTCGCGTTCCTGTCGTGCTCGGTCAATCGGTCGCGACAGGGTTCTGCTTTTTGGTCGTCTGGCACTTGTCAGAAGGGCAGGCGTGTCAGAGCAGGCTGTCTGGTTGTTACGGCGCCCCGGATGGGCATGTTCTGGTCGTGGCGTGGGCGGCCGTTGCGTTACGGTTGGTAACGCGACACCCTGCCCCATCGCGTTCTGGGGGCCGAAGGATAAATGCCTTGGCCGGATCTCCCTTTCCCCTTTTCGTTCCCTTCTCCTTCCCTTCCTCCTCTCCGAGGAGGGAAGTCTTCTTCCTTCCTTCTCCGGCGGTGGAGCGTGGCGGAGCGGCGGCGGCTCGTGCAGAGCGGTGGCGCGGCATTGTGGAAGCGAGAAGGTGGCGGTCGTGGTGTCATGAAGACCCCCTTTGGGGCTTCGGTTCATCATTCATGTAGGGATTTCTAGAACTCTTTCCATTCCGGGTGATTGGGAGTCTCTTTTTGTGAATCCATGCTTTAAAAGCTTTCCCCATGCTCCCCTCCCCGTGTGTGTGCATGTTGTAGTGTGTGGGCAACCCCGGGATGGAGGATCCTGTCGGTCAGCCTTCCTGCTGATGTCGCGATCGTAGGGCATGTCGCGACATCAGAGGAGGCGTCGCCCCGGTCAGACGCGACCTTATCATGGCGCAGTTGGTCGTCGCTATAAGGGTAATGTCGCGACCTGGCTTTCTGCCGTGATAGTCTTGCTGTCGTGGCCTGGTTGGCCGTCGCGACAACGTTGTTGTGACAATTGGTAGTCGCGGCGCGCTGCCCTGGCGCGACAGGGTCTTGTCGTTGTGGCCATGACCGTCGCGATGGTATCATGATGGCTTAGGAGGGCGCGATAAGACCTGATCTTCTGCGGGTGTTTTTCGTGGGCGCGGTTGGCGTGTCGGCGTGTGCCCCAGGGTAGGGTTGCCATTAGGACCTTCTCGTGGGAACGCGGCAGGTTGCCTCTTTGCGTTTAGTGACCGAAGGTGACACCTTCGTGGTCGTGTCCTAGCGGCGTTGCTAGGAGGCTCGCGTCTGTCTAATAATCGATTGTCAATCAGACAATCGATTATTATAAGTGTGTTGGTTTATGTTATGTCTGGTGGTGTTCCAGTTTCTCGGGCCGTGCCTTCTGTGCCGGCGTTGGCCGACGACCCTTCTGGGGGTTTCTAGAAGGGGTGTCGTGCGTGCCTGTGCTTGCTGGGCTTGTCTTGGTCACAAGCCAGCTGTGCTGTTTCTGTTGGTGGTTGCCATGCTAGTTCTCTTTCGCCCGGTGCTCGGCACTTAAGGGCTTGTCCGCGAGACAAGTTGTTACCGTTGCCTGGGACCCCCAGCCCCACGCGCCTGTGTCAGAGGGGGTTGCTCCGGGCGGCGGGCGTGCTCAAGTCACGGACTTGGAGTAGAAGGGGAAAATGGTGGGGACAGCGGCGTGAGCCGTTTGTAGAGCTCTCTTAGCTGGTCTAGATCTTCGAGGTGGTTGAGGTGCTCTTCCATTGCGGACCAGCTAGTCCTTCTCACTGCCTCGCTCTGTGTTGGTTTCGGAGCCACGTAGGGAGGCCAGGCGTGGGGCCGCCGCTCGGCCACGCTGCGGTGGTCGTGTTTGTTCTTGCTGTGACTCGCTAGCCTCACTCTAGCAGGGAGGTTGTAGGTGGCCGGCATGCTAGAGGTGTGGACAGTGTGTCCTCCTCTTAGACACCTGTGGCGGTGGCTTGGTTGTTCTTGCTGTGACGTTGCTTCACACGCTATTTCTGAGCTTGTGTTCTCGTTGCCCTGGTTTACATGGTGGTTGTAGCCTAGCCGTGTCTCGCTTCCTTGGGCTTGGATGGTTTGGCCTTGTGGGTCGTGCTTAGTGGTTTCCACTCTGCGGGTTCTCTCGGGGTGCCTGGTGCAGACACCCGACTGTTGTTTCGGTAACCCATTCCTTGTTGCCGTTCGTAGTGGCACTGTAGGGTGTACTTCCCTGACCTCGTGGCGTGTCCGAGTGCAGGGTGGTTTTGCTTGTGGGCCCTTGACCTTGTGGAGGTCTAAGGTGGCCGTGCCTGTGGTGAGATGGTGCTTCTCACGTGGTTGCTCGGTGTCTCTCGTGGTGACACCTGGTTGTTCTTTCCCGACCTCATGGAGGTCCGGAATTTTGGTGCTTGTATCGTGAGACTCTAGTCACACATGGTTGCTCTGGTGTTCTGTGACCTCTTTTGTCTCGGCGGGTGTGTGCCGAGGTATTGCTTCCGCATTGTGTTTGACTCCGCTGGTTCTGCGGGAGTCGTGTTTGGCCCGACTCTGGTTTTGGGTTGTGGCATTCTCTGTTCTCCTATTTTGTAGCTCTCTACAGTAGGTGTTTCCCGCTTTACTGCTTTGTAGAGCAGTTTTGCTTCCGCTTTGTTGGAGTTCATGCTGCTCTGGCTGGCAAGGGACTGGTTATCCCTACTGAGCCTTGTTCGGGAGGCTCACCCCCCTACTCTCTTCAGGTAGGGACTCGCTTGTTGGGTTGAGTGTGGTTTTGATGTATTTCTCCTTATAGTTTTGATGATGACATTTTGTGATTTTAATGCTTAATGGGTGGAACATGTTACATACCTCATTTATGCAATAACAATGCTCAAACAACATGTTTCAAACAATTTACACCTCACACTTTGATGATAATGCCTTGTACTAATGTCCTATGTGTTAAATTTTCGGGGATATACAACTTTAATAATGGTAGTGTCGACACATCCATTGATGGTGTCGACACTGGGTCATTATCCTGAAGCTTTTTATGAAGATAGGGTCAAGTGTGTCGACACAGTCAATGGTAGTGTCGACACTAGACCCAGTTTCCAGGATATCCATTTGTCTAACAGGGACAGTGTGTCGACACACTCAGTGGTCGTGTCGACACACTGCGGCTGAAATTTCTACTTATGATTCATCTGGACACATGGCTGCCTAGGGTTCAATAGAATCTATCTTGGATCATGTGCCCACGCACTCTAAGGGTATAATTGGACATGTAGGGCTATATATACCCCACTAATTGGCCCCCAAGCCAAGAAGAGACCTCTAGAAGATTCCAGAAAAAGCTTTTGGCGGCAAAAGGGGAATCTCCTGCTCCTGCTCATCTCGTTGTTGTGGTGATCCATCTACCTCCCTAGAAAAGAACGAGGAAGCCAAGAAGAGCTATGCAGAAGAAGTTGGATCACTTCGCAAAGGAGCAGATCCAACAGAAGCAAGCAATTGAAGAGAGAGTTTCTGTCGATTCAAGGCAATTGGAGAAGAGCATCGCCAAGTGACTGAGAGCAACTCCAAGACTACTCAATTCAACCTTCTACAAGGAATCTTCATCGAAGAACACAAAAGTTGTATCTATTTCTTACTATTCTGAAGTCATTATTCTGATTCATCCATGAGATTTGTGCATGAAAGGTTGCACAAATTTCTGTGATCGAATTCACCTTGGATCAGATCATTGCTAGAGGATCTAATTTATGTTAGTCTTGATCTAGCTCGTGTTTTGTGAGCCATTGTGCTCGGTGTTGGTGAGTTGAACACTCAGTGTGTGTTTGAGCAAGTGTGCGCAGTTTCTGGAGTGGTTGTACTCCAGAATTTGTGTGTGAGTTGTTGAACTCAAGTGTGTTGGAGTCGTCGTGCTCCAGTGTGAGTAGTACTCGAATTTACAGTAGTGTGTCCTCACTGTGTGAGGGGTGGACGTAGGGATCACAGGGGTGATTTCCGAACCACCTAAAAATCCTATGTGCAATGGTTTGACTTGTTGATTTGCGCTAGATGATTGCATAGGATTGAGATTTCACACTAATTACTCATTTGTTTCACACCTCCTCTTACACACTCACACATCAGATCTGGAAATTATTGTGTTGATTAGATGTCTGAGTCAAAGCAATTTTAAGTCTCATTAAACTTCCGCAAGGATTGGCATCAGATCTATTCAACTCCCCCTTCTAGATATGTTTCCGCTAATCACTCGATTGTACAATTGGTATCAGAGCGGGTTCACAATTGTTCTAATCTGATTTGAGTGTTTTTGTCAGCTTTTTATGTGACACTTGATTGAATTGTTTGATTGTCTTGTTTCTATTTGCTTCCTACTTAATGGATTCTCGAGGTTTTATTGTTGAAGGTCATTCCATTAATAGGCCACCTTTTTCAATGGGTCTGATTACTCCTATTGGAAAAATCGCATGCAAGTTTTTGTTAGGGCTCAAAACTATGAAATCTGGAAGGTAGTTGAAGTGGGTCCTTATGAAAATCAAGGAGATGAGGAGAATTGGACTAGAGAACAGATTAGGAGGGCCACTCTTAACTATAGTGCCATGAACATGCTTCAGTGTGCAGTCCATCCTAAAGAATATTCAAGAATATGCATGTGTAAATCTGCTAAAGAGATGTGGGATAAACTTGAATTAATGTATGAGGGAACATCTCAAGTTAGGGAAACTAAAGCAAACATACTTGTTTCTGAATATGAATTGTTCATGATGAAATCTGATAAATCAATTTCTGAAATGTTTGCTAGGTTTATGATAATTGTCAATGGTCTGAAGGCACTAGGTAAAGAGTACACTGATGCTAATTTGGTAAGAAAGATTTTACGCTCTCTCTCATCCATCTGACATACTAAGGCCACTGTGATTGAAGATTCTAAGGATTTGTCCTAAATCTCTTTGGATGAACTCATAGGATCATTAATGACATATGAAATAAATTGAAAAGAAATGAAGAGCATATGCTTAAGACCAAACCAGTAGCACTTAAAGCCTCATCAAGTAACAAAGAGAAAAGTCAAGAGAAATCAAGTTTTGAAGAGCCTGAGTCCAATGAGGATGAACTTCCCTCATGACTAGGCAATTCAGAAAATTTCTAAAATCAAGAAATAGAAGAATCACTGAACTTGAAAATGAGGTATATGAACTCAGTGAAGAAAAGGAAGAACTTTTGAACTAAATTGATGAACTAAAAATTGCATCTCAAAAGGCCAATAATAACTTTGAAAAACTCTATGAAAAAATAGAAGTGCATCAAAAGGAAAAGCAATAAGAAATTGATGAAATCTAGAAACTTAAGAATTTGTTGGAAGAAAAGGAACAGGTAATTGAAAACTTCACAAAAGGAAAAGACAATCTCGATACTTTGTTAGGAGCAAGAATGAGATCTGAGAAACATGGACTAGGTTTCACCACACAAAAATCCTTGAAAAATAAATCTGGTGAAAAGGAAGAAAAATCTTCAAAAACTCCCTTGATAAAATTCGTTAAAAGTGCCAGTCCAGAAAACAACAATAAATAAGTGTCAATTAATACATCTAAAACTCTCAAAAAATAGAACAAAAAGAATGTTTATAACCAAAAGAAGCAAAACAGGTCGACACCAACCAACCACAAGATGAAAGTTGCTGCTGAGTCGACACCAGTACAAAACATGTCGACCTGTCCAACTCTGAAAATCAACAATCAGCTAAATAAAAAATCAAACAAAAATTTGAAAAATCATCAAAACACAAAAACAAAATTTCATGATAATTCTTGGACATCCAAGACAACGCATCAATCTCATTGGATCAACTCTTGGAATCATTGGTATCACAATCCTTATTGGTACCATTCACAATTATTTTATCCAAAATTTCCAAGATACCAACAGAATCCTTGGTTTGAATTTCCATACATGAACGATCATTCCTAATTTCATAATCTCCATGCTCATAAAAGAAAGAACACTGGTGTTTTCATTCCAAAAAGAAATGCTAGGTTGACAAAAAGAAAAATAACTTCTGAAACCAAGGAAATGCCAAAAGCAACTCAAATATGGATTAGAAAAGATCTATTGCCTTTACTCAAACAAACTAATGATCCCAACATTGTTTGGGTACCAAAATCTTTTCTTCTCTGATCTGATTTTTGCAGGAAGGTCGTGCACCCAACTCTAACACTTGGTTTCTTGATAGTGGGTGTTCACGACACATGACTGGAGACAGAACAAAGTTCTCATTTTTGATTGAAAAGGAGGGAGGATCTGTCACATTTGGAGGTAAAAATAAAGGGAAAATCATTGGATCTGAAAATGTTGGTAAATCCTCCTCAAACTCAATTGAAAATGTGTCGTTAGTTGATGGCTTGAAATATAATTTGTTGAGTATTAGCCAACTATGTGACAAAGGTCACAGGGTTGTGTTTAAATCAGATTTTTGCAAAATAATTGATTCCTCAAATGAAAAAATAATTTTTTGGGGAAGAGAGAAAATAAGGTCTACATGAACAATCTTGATAATAATTTTGCTGAAAACATCTGTTTAGTTGCAAATAAAAATGAAATTGCATGGACATGGCATAAAAGACTTGGTCATGCAAGTTTCAACACAATAAACAAACTTTTAAGGCTAAATTTGGTTAAAGGACTTCCTGAATCTTTTCAAAACATTAAAAATCAACTTTGTGAGATATGTGCTTAAGACTGTTTAGTTTCATTACAATTGACATCAATCTAAAAGAAATTTTCATTACTTTGGATTAGAAGAATATGAATGATTGCCATTGACTGTGCTGCATGTTCTATTTTATTCAAAATGTCATTTCAATGTTTCATTACAATTAATGAACATATCTTGTAGGTTGTTGTTTAACACTTGAATTAATAATGGGCTTTTGTTAAGAAATGACAAATGAATTCTTTGACATATTAAAAATCCTTGACAAGTTGATTCTATCCATCCTTCATCAATCTAAAGGATTCATTTCATTTCATTTCATATTTTTTTTACATATCATCAGTGGTTCTTCAATCAGGTCGACACAGTCCTTCTCATGTGTCGACACCATCCTTGATCAGGTCGACACAGTCCCCTCCTGGGTCGACACCATTGCTTCTCCAGGCGGTTTTCGTTATTACCCCCTATTTAGGGTAAAGTGTTCCGGCGGCACATCCCACCTTTTCATCTCTTGCGTGGGACCTTTTTATCTGCCTTCGTGTGTAGGTCGACGCACCTCCCCATTTCATACACATAGAACCAGGCAATTTCTTCTTGTTCCCCCCATCTCCTCTCCTTTCCATCATCTTCCTTCTCTTCTCCTTCTTCCTTCCCTGCTTGCTGCGATGCCTCCCAAGCAAACGACAAAACGGGGAGCACGGTCTAGGGCTTCTGCTCGAGGGGTTGTCATCGAAGAACCCCCAACTGAACGTCGGAGCAAGATCCGCCATGATCCAACATGGCAACATGATATGTCCTCTCCCTCTGCAACACCCTCCAAGTGAGGTAGGCTGTCATCCTATGATCGTGGCAAATCCCCCAGAGTGCCTCGACATCCTCGACGGAAACTTCTTTCCAGTTCTTTAGACTCTTCAGCGGAATCATCTTCCACCTCATCTGGTTCCTCTCATCCTTCTGAGGCTACACCCTCTAAAATGATCACTGAAGGAAGACCTATTCTCAAGCCACGAGCCGTTGACTTGCAAGATGAAGCTTTTGCCAGTGCATTTCCTGACTTCATTAATTTTTTCAAGTTTCAAGGCTGGCTGCATTTTATTTCTCTGTTCCGCACTTTCTATCCTCGATTGGCACAAGAATTTTACATGAATTTGACTGATATACCAGAGGACTTTATGTAGCAACCTGAATTTTTGTGATAAAATAAAAATTTAAATAAAGAATTAAAACCTAGCTAAAGGGATATTTAAATAGAGCATTAAATAAAACTCATTAAATGGAAAAGAGTAATGGGCTTTGCTTAACGGATCTTCTAGAATTTATTGGGTTAAAATTATGAATTTAAAAGGGGAGAATAATAAGAAAATACCCTAAATTCGGAGTTTAATTATATCATAATTGGAAAGGGATATTTAATGCATTAAATAAGCAATTAGAGTAGGAGTTGGATTCCTAAACCTACCCCATATGAATTAGCACGAATTTGGATCTCTTCCAAGTCTAAATAGAGATTGGAAAGCAAGGAAGGAAGGTGGGAGTAAGGAAATCTCGGAATTAAGAGGAATTTGAGTAGTAGTAGGAATAGGAACTTGTGTTTACATAAATACACCTCTTAAACCCTCTTGGCCGACCCAAGCTCGTGTCAAGGGATTCTTGGACCAGGAGGAGATTTCGTGGGAAGAAGAACCTTTCAAGCTCTCAACCCCGTTCTTCAAGTTCTAGCCCTAGAAGAGGAAATCGAGTCAAGGTAGGCATTCTCACAAGCATAAACCATGAAACTTTTTCTGTAGGTTCTTCCTACCCTCTTGAACAAACCCCCAAGTTTCATATTTTTCCATCCATCCTATCTTTTGTTCTTAATTTTTGAAGAACTGCAAACATGATAACCCAATGTGTCATGTTTAATTCAAATCTCTATGAATACTTGACCCCATGCTACGAAAGTTTTACTGTAGATACTTCAGGTTGTTAGGGATCATTTTCCCCTAAAAGCCTAAATTTCATTGAGCATGTTGCTCGAATTAATCAGTCTTGCTCTCTATGTCATGTTCTGTGTTACTCGTGTTGTTCATGCTCAACCATGTTCAACCATGTTCTCTCTCGAATCCCTATTTATTGGAAGTACCCTTACATGTCTAGTTTAATTTGCAACTGGTTTCATGATTTTTGGTTCACTATACAATTAGTTATGATTTTTCAAAGCACCCTATATCATTCGTTTCAAGTTGGCCCGCAATCCAAAGCCTGGTCTGAATCCTGTCAGAGCCAGGTGCAGACAACCAGATTGCGACAAGCCGATATGTCGCCTTCTGGTCTGATTGCGACCATCCACTTGTCGCTTTCTCAAGCCATCGCGACGCCTTCCTTGTCGCTTTCTGAATGCGACAGTACCTACGTCGCGTTCTGGCCGCCTGAACAGATAGCCATGTCGCAACCCGTACAGGACCCTGTCGCGTTCTGCCTGCCCATGTCGCAATGCTCATTGACCTATGTCGCCTTCTCAGTTTTTTGATAAAAACCCATGAAAAATATTTTTGCGCTTTCTACCGTTATACCCCCAGTAAAAACCCTACTTAAAAATGGTGCTATATTGAATGATTAAAATACATGTTCACGACTTATTTCTATCTATGATTCTCTTGCACTTACACACACATGAACCATCCATTTATGGCTGAAATCTTGCAGAAAATATCTCATAATGTATCTGGTAATTTATTGCAATAAAGTATATTAATTGCCCTATTTTAAAGGACTTGTATTCGTTTTTGCGTTGTCTATATACCGATATCGACGCACCACTGTTCTAGAATTCCTCTAGAACGTCGAGCACATGTTTTATATACACACTTTACTTGGCTTGTGGTGAACTCTCCGTCGGATATTCTTTCGCCGGACTAGTGAACTCTTGCACAAGGCCTCCGTAGGTCTCCTCTGATCATGGATTCCCACATGGTCGACGAGCCGGTTGTACCCTAATACCTATGATACCCTTTAGGGATCTATATGATCCAAACGGCTATTAGAGATTCACTCTCGTCTTAAATCACGTCAGACCTCTGGACCTGTGCATAACAAGGCCTATGTAGGGTTGTGAGTTCCACCTGACTGCCAACACCAAGTGCGCGTGTTGTGCAACTGTTACTATCGCCTGATTACTCGACGTATTATGTGCAATGTCCATTAGCTCTCATCTATACTCTACTCGCTCACCTATTCACGTTCACTCTACTAGCTCATCTATTCATCTAGTGCTCTTATCTATTCTTGGTACTCTATATTGGCCATTGACTGATTGTCTAAAGATAAACAATATAACCAATGCTTGGCAATATATAAAGGGCCCGATCTGGTCCTGGGATGTGCGCCCGAAAGTGCTAGTGCCCATGGGAGTTAAATGATCAGAGTGTTTGGCATTACACTCAAGTGCTATCTATCTCGACTATCTATATGACAATCAAAACACAAACGTGCTATACTCTCTCGATGTCTAGAATGACAAACAAGTGCTATACTCGTCGTGCTATTACTATACTTGTGCTAGTTGTGCTATGGCCATCCTGCTATTCGTGCTATATTCGATACTTGTGCTATTTTTGGAAACTATACTCAATCTCGTGCTATTATGCTATCTTGTTACCTATAGTGCTATCTCTTACTATATTTGACTCTCTTGTACCTGCTATCTCTAGACACTCTGCCATTAAAAGCGTTAATTATTTAAAGTCTGCTTGAGCCTGAGATTTAAGTCCTACTGGGCGTTATCGCTCACCCTATGTTATTTGATGTTGTGTTCTCAGGTGAGACCGAGGATGACACATACACTAACGAGGAAGGGAATGACCAAGAGTGAAGCCAGGAGTACCCTCGAGTCATTATGTTATCTTAGAGTTGTAGTTAGTTATTTCCTTGTATTGCAATGTAATCGGGCCCTATGGAATGGCTTTGATATTAGTGGTTGTAACTAGACATTGGAAAAGTTATTAATGAGAAAGATTTGGTTTAGTATTATTCAGTGTGCAATGGTTTGATGTCTAGTATACGCTCTATACCTTTTCTTGCAACTGCCTTCGCGCTCCGATATTCCGCGTTGGGGTGTGACACTTTAATTTGAAGTGAAAGGGGTTTCTATTCTCCTAACTACTGAGTTGGCCTCTACACTGTTCAAGTTCCCTGATGAAGGGGAAGACTACCATGATTTTGAATTTGATTTGCATGAAGCATACACATTGCTTACTGGTCTTCCTCATGATCAATCAAACTCCAGGCAAACCTATGTCACTAGGTTCAACACAAACAACTTTCCACCTGTTCTTAGGTTGATTCATCACATTCTCACTACAATCATCACACCATAGGGTGGTGGAAGAGACAGGCTCACAGACATTCAGAGGTTTGTCCTATATTGTATGAAGAAGGATATCAAAGTCAATTTGCATGTGATCATGCACCAAATTCTATCAGAAACAACCAGGAAGGATCTTCATAGATCACTACCCTATGCTGCTCACCTGACTGCTGTGTTTGATCATTTTGGTGTTTCTTTTGCATATGAGAAAGTTCAGTATATTCCAAAATCAAATATTTATTGTTTGAAACATTTGCAAAAATTTATGGGCTTTCAGATTGACGGTGCTCAAGTTTCTCGAGACCAATTGTTGAGCCTCCTGTTGCCCCTGAAGTAGAGGCACAGCCTCCTGCTGTTCAAACACCAGAAGCTGCTCCAGAGATTCAGCCCCATCTAAGGTTGAGGTCCAAATTCCTCAAGATACACACCATTCACCCACTCAACATGGCTCCTCACCTCTACATCATGATGTGAATCCTCCATCTTTCTTTCATCAATTCCCTGGTTCAGCATCAATTTCTTTTGGTGGACCTTCTATTCCTCCAGAATTATACAACTTTCTTGAAGAGAAATTTGAAACCACCCTCAACTCCTCTATACAACAGCTGGCTGATAGATTTGAGCTCAGAATTCAGAATTTTGAGAATACAGTAAATGATAAATTCATTCGACAACAAGAGCTGGCAGAACATGCAACTCATAGGTTCAACAGGCTTATTGGTACCTTGGGAGATGCATGTGGTCAAATGAAAGAAGTTCAAGACAGGCTTGAAGTAGTTCTCGAAGGCATTTTAGCTAACTCTCAGAAAGATCTTTTCAATAGTCAAGAAACAGTCACATAAGTGTCTAAGACTAGACTATCATTTGCTCACTTGGTTGATAATATGGATAGAAAGAAGACAGTCTTAGTTCACATTGATGAGGAAATGTCAGAAATCAAGGGTGTTCTCAGAAATATCCAACCATCAAGCAATGTGCCAAGCTCATCTTCCACTACATCTCAAGTTCCAGTTAATTTCAGTACACTTCAAGAGCACATTCATGATAATCATCAACGAATGGAATCTTTGCTGCATACTCGTTTGGAAACCATGCAAACTCAGCTGCGATCAAACTTATCTGCTATGGAGACCAGGATGACGTCTATAGAGTCTATTTTGAAGGGTATGCGGAATACACAATACGGTAATCTAGAAGGGGGGGGGGGGTTGAATAGATTACGGCAATTTAAAACTATTGATGGCTTCTTTTCGATGCTATCGCGATCTTAAAGAAATTTGATTGAATTCGATTAAGTATGAGACCGCTTGAGTTGATCTAAATGAGAACAGGGAATCAAACGTGCGTATGAACACCGTGCCTACCAATCATCTATCGCAAAACGCGAACAAACCACAGAACACAATGATTTAAGGTGGTTCGGAGTACACAACTCGTGTATCCTACATCCACCGTCCACACACACACGCAGAAACGACTGCTTATGAGAAGTTCAACACAACAACTCAACCACACACACACGTTGTCTGATGAAACACGATCAGAACAACCACAAATACGTGAATCAAGCACAAGGGATGCTCGAACACAACCACACACACACACTGGAATGGAAATTATGAGATGGAGAAGAATTAGGATTAGGGAACAAATCCGTTTGGAATTCTTCTCGTGGATCGTCCAAACGCTCTTCAAACTTCGATTGGATGTAGATTGATCGATGTAGAAGGTTGAATTGGCGACGATCCGGCTTCAGCTCCGCATAGATGGTGATTCCACGACGATCTGGGCGGAAAGTTGAAGCAGAGCAGCAATTTGGGGCTTTTCCTCTTGATCCCTTGGAGGCTCTTGGATGGGAGGCTGCTCTCTGCGAATTTGGCTCTAAAAGGATGCTTATATAGTGTTAGGTAAAGGTGGGGGTCGTGGAGGAAGGAAACACCCAAGTGGGGGCGATTTGGAAACTCAAAAACTTATGTTTCCGTCGT
>CM024754.1:101320507-101365909 GCA_014218235.1 Colocasia esculenta | reverse complement strand
GGGCCAGGCGGAGAGGGCCCGAGCCCAGGCTGTCGCGAATTTGGAGTTCTTGAAGAACCAGGTGATGAAGAAGCGTCAGGAGCAGCAACGATAGGTCCAGCCAGAGATGCCAGTGAGGACGAGAGTTCGGTCTATGCATCCCTTAACGATCTCCTGTCCTTGGGAGACATGTCAGTGAATGAGGAGGACCATGACCAGAGGCGTCGACGGTGATGAGACTGCCTTTCCCAGACCGATGTCGCGAGAGAGAGGAGGAGGAGGTGAGTAGCTCACGTAGGCAGAGGCCTAGCGAGGGCGAGAGGAGAGAGGAGTGAGGAGCGAGGCTCCAGATGTACCACCAGGGTATGCCCCTGTCATGATATGTACAGAATTTGATCCTTTATAGTGGAGTTTTGTGCTTTTGTCCATCCAATGTGTGTTTGAATGGTTTGCCAAATTTTGTTCCTACATCCACAACACTTAAAGGAAAAAGTTAGTGTAGATCTGTCTTTAGCCCTTGTCTAAAAGATATACCTTTCTTGAGATCTGGTCAATGGGCTAAATCTAATTAAAGATAGAAACAAAAATAAAATACCGAAGGGAAATATGTACATGCATTTTTTTTTATAAAAATAAGGAAATATGTTTTAATATGTACATGATACAACTAATTTTTTATCGGATTTTGATTTTTTTTATGTTTTTTTATTAAAATAAGAGCAAATATGCACATATCAATAGACACTTTTATTTATTTTTTTTTTTCTTTTTTTTTTTTCTTTTTCATCATTTGACTTTAAGACACATATTCATCCCAAGTCAAGGTATAGGGTCTTCATAATCCATTTAGTCAAAGAGGCCATAAGCAAGAGGAATCGTGCATGATATTGTTGACATCGGAGACTGGCCATAGCCTTTTTGATATTTTTCATTGTGGAAGGTCTTACAATGTCAAATTGCCCCTACAAGAAGAAATGGGAGAAGTAAATATGAAGTCATATAAGGATTCGGTCCAAACCACTTTTTGTTCCCAAACCAACATCTCGCATTGAAAGACTTAGTTTTCAATTATTTTTAGGGGTACTTTTCATTTGGATTCCTTGGTGGAGGCACGTACTAATTGCTACCTCCTTGAATTGGTCAGCCTTTTTCTGGGTACGTACTTTTGCTACCCTTTTTTGACCTTTCTACTTTCCTTGCCATTCATATTTGGCTTGGCATTTGCATTTGCGTTTGCATTTCTTTCATTGCCCCTGTTTGTTATGACTTTGTCTTTCAGGTGAGAGTGGGTGGTCCCTTACTTGTAGTCTTCCCCTTTTTCCAAACTTGACCGAGTGAGAAGAGAAAAGAGGTTACATTGACCTAATTAGACACATCCAAGTGTATTTATGATTTCCCGGCTAATAAACAATACTCAAACATCGTGTGGTGTGTGAAGAGATCCTATCTTGCTAGTGTCCAAGTGAAAAGTAGAGTCTCAAACCCATGACATTGACAAGTGATGAACGAACAAACTCGAGTGACTGACTGACTAAGGTAGAACCTCTTGAGGTAAACCGCATTCCACGGATGTGACAACTTAATCCCTCGGCATCCACTAACTTGTAAGCATTCCCCGAGCATACTTCTTTGACAACGAACGGACCTTCCCAATTCTCTTGCAATTTACTCCTAGGACCTGGTGCCTTAATGACTTTGCATTTTAAGACCATTTCACCCACTTCAAATTTTCTCTTGAGAACCATTTTGGCATAAAAATGTGCAATTCTTTGACGGTAAACCTATGCATGGTCAGCCGCTATCATTCGCCTTTCGTTTAAGTGTTCAAGTTTTGCTAACAAAGCCTCCCAGTGCTGACCGGGGTCATGTTCGGAATCCAATTGAACTCTTAGTGAAAGGACGAAGATCTCATATGGGAGTACCGCATCTGATCCATATGTCAAAGCATAGGGGTTTGCCTCGTAGGAGTTTGGATTGAGGTGCGGTAAGTCTATAGAGCTTCAATTAAGCGGTCTAGCCGATCAGTGTTATTGTAAGATCTGCAAGTTTTTTTTTATGATTTTGATGAGAGTTTGTGTGGGTAGCTTCTACTTGTCCATTACCCTGTGGATAATATGGAGATGAATGATGCAAGTTAATACCATATTTACCACACATGTCGCGAAGCTCCTGTGAAGTGAATTGTGGTCCATTGTCGGTGACGATGTCCTGAGGCACGCCAAATCTTGCAAGAATGTTGCACTTGATGAATTTAACACTATTGAAGCTTTGACCTCTATGAATGCTTCTGCTTCAGCCCACTTTGTGAAGTACTCAATGGCGGTCAGAATGAAGGACTTCTTATCCATTTCTCCAGTTCTATCCTCGAGTGGACCGACCACATCGAATGCCCACATGGCGAAGGCCATGGGACAATGAGAGGGTGAAGAGAGGAGGAAGGAGCATGGATCTTGTCACCATGGAGTTGGCATTTAGCACAGTGACGAACAAAATGAGTGCAATCCTCTTCCATGGTAGGCCAGTAATAGTGCCTTAGCAACTTCTGAGCAATCGCTCTACCATTGACATGGCCACCACATTCACTAGAGTGAGCGACATCAACAACATTTTGAAATTCAATCTCATCAAGGCAATAGAGATAGACCCCACTGAGGGATTTCTTGTGGGGAATGCCATCTATGATCTTGTAACGTCCAGAGATGCGGAAAATGGCCCATCTATCGGAAGAGGTGGCATAATCAGGGAAGGATCCATTTTGAGAAAGTTTTCAATGTCAAAGTACCAGGGAGGGCCATCATCGAGATCGATTTCTGGCTCTTTTGAAAGTGCATGGGCTTGAGGTGAAGGAGACTGAAGTTAAGAAAACCATGGATCAACATGAGAAGGGATTTTCAATCATTGCACAGAGATGGTTTCATAAGATTTCCCTAGTGGGATGGGAAGAGAAGAATCTAGGGAAGCAAGTGAATCTGCCAGAATATTCTGAGCCCTAGGAGTGTGAACTATAGTGAGCTTCCTAAACTGCCAGATGATTCTTCCTACCAAATCCTAGTATGGTTTCAACTTGGGATCCTGAGTATGGTACTTGCTAAGGGACTACCGGAGTATTAATTACGAATATCCAATTATCCTTAACTCCTTAACTCCGAGTAGCAATGCCATTTTCAGCCCAACTATGAGTGCCTCACATTCGGCCACATTGTTCGTGACACGGAAGGTTAGTTGGTAGGCGTGCGGAATCACTACCCCTTCCGGTGAGAGGAGGACGGCCCCTATTCCACTCCTTTTAGAATTGAGAGCTCCATCGAAGTAAAGTATCCATGAAGGTTCACCATCAATAATGGCTCCTAACTCTTCATCGGGAAAGCTTTCATCAACAGGAGAATATGAAGGTAAGGGATGGTGGGCCAAATGCTCGGCAATGGGATGCCCCTTCATTGACTTTTGATTCACATAAGTGATGTCGAACTGATTAAGAAAACTTTCCCATCTCACCAAATGTTTAGTCAGAACAGGCTTTTCTAGCAAGTATCGAATTGGGTCCATTCACGCCAAATGCTTCACTTCATGAGCTAGGAAATAATGTTTCAACTTCTGGGCGACCCAGACGACGGCCGCACATGTTCTTTTCATAGCAGTGTACCTTTTCTCGGCTTCATTGAACAACTTGGATAAGTAATACACCGCTCTCTCCTTCTTCTTGTAGTCATATTGGGTCAAGACTACTCTAGTGGAATTTTTAGTGGTTGACATGTGTTTCCCAGATAGCAAGCCCAGAGGGGGGGGGGGTGAATGGATTGCTTAAATAAAATAAACTAGATAGAAAACACTAAGTTCGATAGTTAGAGTTAGTGATAATTAAGACACAAATTCAATCACACAAACAACTGGAGATTTTTATTCTGGTTCGGACCTCCTATCCCAAAGAGTCCTACGTCCAGTCCTAAGTAACAAATTGGGTTTCCACTAAACAAGGGTACAGTCCCCCTTATGGACACTTACACATCCAGCAACAGCTGGCCTTCTCTTCTCTACCAGAAGGGGAATTACACCACCTGATTCAATAGGTCTTCTCTTCACACCCGAAGAGGAATGCCCACAAAGATCTTGTTGAAAGATGAGGGCTCCAAGACCAAGCTTATAGACAATGCTTGATCTGAGGTGAAGTCTGAGAGACACCAGATAAACTTGAATGAACTCTCTCTCTCAGACCTATGCTAGCTCTTAAAAGGAATGGAATGAGATCTCTGAGAGCTAAAAACTTTGGAAGGTTGGAATGGACGAGCTGACTCTTGTTGTTTTTCAGGTGACTGGAGCTTCAAGCTTTTCGAAGATTCAAGAGTTCAAACGATCTGACTATCTTCCATGTAGTCACCAGTCTTCTATTTATCTTCTGTGAAATATTTTGACTGTTGTAGTAGCCGTTGAAATGTCTGTTGTCTCACACACTTCATGCACGTTAAGGAGACTGGTTCGAAGCATGGAGTAGGTGAGCCTGCAACCATTAATGCTTGGATTGATCCTTACACCTTCAGGGAAGATTGTCTGAATCTTCTATCCTTTTGTTAGGTTGACAACTCCTTCTTTGACGTGCGTTTCTACAAAAGACCTTCATACAATAAATGCTGACACCTAGACAACTTTTGTTTGTCTAAATTGTTAGTCAACATTAGTAGTCATGCAGTATGAGGATACACTAAAGAGGAATGTTATTCTGTCATCACGTGAAGCAAGATTTTGTGTGACAAGTGAAATAAGCAAGGATATCATGTGGAAATATTGTACTAACAAAATAAATGATCAAGATCTTAGGATACCATAAGATGCGCGGGATGGCTTTTGAAATCCACAGAGTCTCGAGCATATGCATATTTAAGTATATAAGGAATGAAAATAAGAAGGTAAAGCAAGACTGTTCAAGAGCTATATAACTTTACTTGAAGGTAAAGAACATTCTATATAGAAATTATATTGATATCAAATTGATGATATAATCATGTGAGAATGTAATCCATGTTCAAACCAAGTCGATGTGAACATAATCCATGTATTAATCTAATGAAATCAATGTTCTGTACAAAGTTATTACTTAACAAAAATCGATGAGCAGATGAAATCGTTGTTTTAATAGAATCGTTGTGTCGACCAAATCGTGTTTCTATGATGAAATTATTGTTTTTAATGAAGTTGATAAGGAATCATTGTTTAAGTGAAATCGATCATAAATCGTGTTTTCATGAAGAAATCGTTGTTTGAGTAAAAGTGAATCGTTGTTTTGAGCAAATCGTTGTTTAAGTAAAAGTGAATTGTTGATTTGAGCAAATCATTGTTTAAGTAAAAGTGAATCATTGTTTTGAGCAAATCATTGTTTAAATGGGCAAATCATTGTTGCGGTCAAATCGTTCTTTAAGTGAAAGCAAATCGTTGTTTAAGTTAAAGCAAATCGTTGTTTCGATCAAAACGTTGTTTTAGTGAAAGCAAATCGTTGTTTTACTTATGAAATCGTTGTGAGACGGAAATCATTATTTATGTGACTTACAGAATCGTTATGGCGATCGAATCGTTGTTTCTATAAAGGAAATCATTGTGTACTTAGACAAAACATATGCATTGAACTTACAGCAATGAGTGAGGATAACTTACTGATTTTCTTGATTTATTTTATGTGGATAATCTTTAGAAACATTTGTTAGAAAGCATTTTACATGGTTTTGTTAATCACAAAAAATTACATGTATAATTCATGATAAATTTCATATGGATATGGATTGATCATCAACACGTAGAGCAAAAAGGCCGATCGAGAACCGGAGGAGCGAGAACAGGGGGATTGAAAAAATAACTCTTCAATTCTTAAAAGGCCTTTTGACACTTATCGTTCCCATCAAATTTAGCTTCTCCTCTAAGTATCTTGTAGAAGGGCTTACAACGGATTGAATGTTGATAAATGAATTTCCTAATGAACTGAAGTCTACCAATCAGCCTGCTAACTTCCTTGATATTCCTAGGAGGAGGCATGTCTATTATTGCTTTTCGCCTTGTTGGGATCAATCTCAATTCCCCTCTTGCTGACTATGAACCCAAGCAACTTCCCTGAGGATACTCCGAAAACACACTTGTTGGGGTTCATCTTGAGCTTGTGCTCTCTAGACCGTTGGAGAACTACCTGGAGGACTTCAGCATGGCCATGTTGAGTTCTAGATTTAACCAAGACATCATCAACATAGACCTCCATGTGCACATGCATCATGTCATGGAAATTTCCATCATTCCCTTTGATACGTTGCTCCTGCATTCTTCAGTCCGAAGGGCATTACGACATAACAATAGGTCCCCCATGGCATGGTGAAAGAAGTTTTCTCCTGGTCTTCTCCTCTGCCAGACAGATCTGATTTTACCTAGAGAAACCATCCATGAAAGACAACATCTCTAAACCGACAGTATTTTCCACTAGGACATCTATGTGGGGGAGAGGAAAATCGTCCTTACGGAAAGCACGATTAAGGTCACGGAAATCTATGCAGATCCTAACCTTACCGTCCTTCATCATCACAAGGACGATGTTAGCTACCCACTGTAGATAAAGCACAACCCTAATGAATTTGGCTTTGTGTAACTTGTCAACCTCCTCTTTGATCTTGAGCATGAGCTTGGGGTGTAGCCTCCTTAGCTTTTGTTTGACAGCTTTTGCATCGGCTTTTAAGACTAAACAGTGCTTGACCAAAGAGGTGTCAAGCCCCAGCATGTCTTCATAACACCAAGCAAAGCCATCAGAAAATTCTTTAAGGATAGCTACAATAGCTTCTTCTTCTTCTACACTCAAGTTGGCACTAATCAAAGCTACCGTCAGGGATTCTTCAGTGCCAAGGTTGATCTCTTTGGTTGGTTCATCCGCAGCCATGATTGGTTCATCAACCTCTTAGTGCCATCCACATAGGAGCTCACTAGGTCCTCTTCTTCCGACCCAAGATCTCCCGGCTCACTTTTTCATCAAAGTCTAGCAAATATACTCCTAAACCATCATCTACTGAATCACAGTCTACAAAATCTATTTCTACAAGAGTAGGTTCCTCAAGAAATTCTAGGACTTGACTTAACTTAACACACTTCTCAGCCAAAACGAGAACATATCGAGCAGGGACTTACCTACCCTTCTCCTTGTGAATGCGCGACTGAGAGGGACCAGACTCTTCTAAACCTAGAATTGACCCTAGACTTGATCCTAAATCTAAACTACTATGTGCAAGACTATGTACAAGAGAAGTGCCCCTAGACGAGCGAGAATCAAAGTTTAAGCTGAAGAGAGTCGGCCCTTGGCCAATCAGAGAAGACTCTACAGAGGAAGGGTGCTCGATGGAGACCTCACATTCCCACCTTTGAGAATTGGCATTTTTTTTTGGGTGTCAAGGCTTAGAACCATGAGCTGTTGGTTCGAGGTTGCCCTGACTGGCCAGGTGAGTAATGGAGGAAGGATGGGTTGGAAAAAAAGTGGAGGGAAGTGGCTGGAGTAGGGCAGTCGGGTGCCGAGCATACTCCATTTGGGGGAGAAGATAAAGGAGATGAGGGATCGAAGTCAGAACCAAAGAGCGTGAGAAGGCCAAAGTCTTCACAAACCTCTTCAATTTCAGTAGCTTCTTCTTCCTCACTTTCTGACTCAGACAGTTCTTCCACGACAGGCTCACTTGTTCCCGGTTGATGGGTCCCTCAATGAAATGTTCTTTTAGGGTCTAGGTAAGAGGTGTATAGGGTAGGAATGGATCCGGATGAATAGGGTCGGGATGAAATCCCAAACCAGCCCTAGCTAACAACCTCCTTACTTGGACACTAGTGACGGGACCTTTCCTGTCTCTACCCAACCCTCGGCCATGTATATAGCCGATATTTGCCATCAACTCCCAACCTTTCCATTGAGAACATGTGGAGGTCACAAACTCTTTGTTGATGAAGGAAGGTTGGTTGAAATCAAGGGGAGATGGTAGATCAATGATTTAATAATAGGTTTCTTCCCCTTGTCTGGAATGAACAGGTGTGGCATTTGCTCCAATGTGGGAATTGAGGGTTTCCACAATGGGGATACTCTTGATTTTGATATCCACCCATTGAATGGAAACTTGAAGCATTGATGGTGGTGGAAGGGACCCCTAGAGTTTGCTCTAGCCAAGGACGGCCGAGAATGGCCTTATAGGCAAGATCGACATCCAAAACTAGGAACTCAGAAGACATGGTAACTGGTCCTATTTGCAGCTGAAGAGCAATCTTTCCCTTAGAAACCCTCTTGGAATTGTCATAGGTAGCAATGGTGGAGCAGATCTTTTCCTGATTGTAGCAACCTGAATTTTTTAGAAAAATAAAAAATTAAATAAAAAATTTAAAACTCAGCTAAAGGGATATTCAATGAAAGGAGCATTAAATAAAACCCATTAAATGGAAAAGAGTAATGGGCTTTGCTTAATAGATCCTCTAGAACTTATTTGGTCAAAGTATGAATTTACAAATAGTAACTCATAAGAAAATACCCTAAATTCGGAGTTTAATTATCTCCTAATTGGAAAGGGGTTATTAAAGCAATAAAAGTGGCAATTAGAGTTGGAATTGGATTCCTAAACCTACTCCATATAGTCTAGCACGAATTTAGATACTATCCTAACCCAATTAAAGATTGAAAAGCAAGAGAGGAAAGGTGGAGTTAGGAAATCTCATAATTAAGAGGAATTTGAGTAGTAGTAGGAATAGGAACTTATATTTATATAAATACACCTTTTAAACCCTCATGGACGGCCCTAGCTCGTGCAAAGGGGTTCTTGGATGTGGAGAAGAGGCCAAGGAGAGGAGAAATCGAGGAGGGGAAGATCCATCAAGCTTCTTCCTTCGTTCTTTGGAGTTCTAAGTCCTAGAAGATAAATCGAGTCAAGGTAGGCATTCTCACGAGCAAAATTAATGAAACTCGTCTGTAGTAGTTTCCAATCACCAGGAACAAAAGCCCTCTTGATTCCCTCTTTTTCATCGAGCCAATCTTTTGTTCTTGATTTTAGAAGATCTGCAAACATGATAACCCCGAGACATCATGTTTAATTCAAATCTCTATGAATACTTGATCCCATGCTACGAAATTCTTGTTGTAGATACTTCATGTTGTTAGGGATCTTTTGCCCCTAAAAGCCCTAAATTTCATGGAGCATGCTGATCGAATTTAATCAATCTTTCTCTCTGTGCCATGTTCTGAATAAATCGTTCTTGCTCATGTTCAAACCCTATATGAACCCTGTTCTCTCTCTAAATCCGATTTACTGGAAGTACCCTTACATGTCTAGTTTAATTTGCAACTTGTTTCGTGATTTTTCATCGACTATGTAACTAGTTATGATTTTTCAAAGTACCCTGTGTCCAACTAAGTCAAGTTGGCACGCAATTCGATGTAGAACATGTTTCCCGCTCGAACTCAGGTGAAGTACCTGAGAACGCGACGGCTCGACATGTCGCGTTCTCAGAGCCATCGCGACCATCATCCTGTCGCGTTCTGAACGCGACAGGAGACCCCGTCGCGTTCTGGCCGCCTGAGCAGACAACCCTATCGCGACCCGGACAGGACCCTGTCGCGTTCCATCATGACCTTGTCGCGACCCTTACATGGGTACATCACGCCTTTTTAACAGTCATACCGCAGTAAAAACACCTGTTTTAATGGAGCTATATTGAAAGCTTTAAAATACATATTCACGACTTCTTTTCTATCTATGATTCTCTTACACATGCACGCACATGAACCATCTATATATGGCTGAAATCTGGCATAAAATATCCCATAATGTATCTAGTAATTTATTGCAATAAAGTATATTAATTGCCCTATTTTAAAGGACTTGTATTCATTTCTTGCGTTGTTTATATACCGATATCGACGCTCCACTGTTCTAGAATTCCTTTAGAACGTCGAGCACCTATTTTTATATACACACTTTACATGGCTTGTGGTGAACTCTCCGTCAGATATTCCTTTCACTGGACTAGTGAACCCTTGCACAAGGCCTCAGTAAGTCTCCGCTGATCATGGATTCCCACATGGTCGACGAGCTGGTTATACCCTAACACCCATTACATCTTTAGGGATCGATATGATCCAAACGGCTATTAGAAGTTCATCTTACCTTGAATCACGTCGGACCTCTGGACTTGTGCATACATGGCCAGCCGGAAGATCGTGAATTCCACCTGACTGCCAATATGACGTGCGCATGTTGTGCAACTGTTAGTATCGCCTGTTTACTCGTTGTTTATGTGATGTACCCTTAGCTCTCATCTATACTCTACTCGCTCGTCTATTCGCGTTCTCTCTACTATCTCGTCTATTCATCTAGTGCTCTTAACTATTCTTGGTACTCTATATTGGCCATTGACTGATTGTCTAAAGATACAATATAACCAATGCCTGGCAATATATAAAGGCCCAATCTGGTCCTGGGATGTGTGCCCGAAAGTGCTAGTGCCCATGGGAGTTAAATGATCAGAGTGTTTGGCATTACACTCAAGTGCTATCTATCTCGACTATCTATATGACAATCAAAACACAAACGTGCTATATTCTCTCGATGTCTAGAATGACAAACAAGTGCTATACTCATCGTGCTATTATTATACTTGTGCTAGTTGTGCTATGGCCATCCTGCTATTCGTGCTATACTCGATACTTGTGCTATTTTTGGAAACTATACTTGATCTCGTGCTATTGTGCTATCATGTTACCTGTTGTGCTATCTCTTGCTATATTTGACTATCTTGTACCTGCTATCTTTAGATACTCTGCCATTAAATACGTTAATTATTTAAAGTCTGCTTGAGCCTGAGATTTAAGTCCTACTGGGCATTATTGCTCACCCTACGTTATTTGATGTTGTGTTCTAAGGTGAGACCGAGGATGACATATACACTCACGAGGAAGGGAATGACCAAGAGTGAAGTCAGGAGTACCCTCGAGTCATTATGTTATCTTAGAGTTGTAGTTAGTTATTTCCTTTTATTGCAATGTAATTGGGCCCTATAGAATGGCTCTGATATTAGTGGTTGTAACTAGACATTTGAAAAGTTATTAATGAAAAGATTTACTTTAGTATTATGAATGTGCAATGGTTTGATGTCTAGTATTCGCTCTATACCTTTTTCTTGCAACTGCCTTCGAGCTCCGATATTCCGCGTCGGGGCGTGACACTGATTGTCTTCCCCCAAACCCAGTTATTTGAGAGTCTTCATCGGACAAACATTAATGGATGCCCCTGTGTCGATGAGAGTGGAGTCCACTGAAACCCCTTTGAGTGTAACAGTTAGATAGAGAGGAAGTGAGCGACATTCGAAGGTTGCAAGGTCTTTGTCTGAGAAAAAATGGAAGGCCCTTAGGTGAGGGAAAGAATAGCATTGGTCACCCTACTTGCAGGAAGATCGTCATTGACCATGATCTTTTGGAGGAATTGGAGGAAAGTGGACTGATGGGATGGTGATTTCCGAATCAATTCTAAGATAGAAACCCTTGCTGTAGTCTTGTCCAAGTGCTGAAGAATATCATATTCGGTGCCGACGGGTGGTAGAGGTCCATTATCTTCCTCATCTTGTGATGGTCATGGGAGTGGAAGAACAATGCGGTTCCAGAGGGTGACATTGATATTCTCCTGAGACCTAGGGAGAATGAGTTGGAGGGGTTGGGAGCCATAGGTGGGCGACTTATAGGTGAAGGGACTGGGAATGAACTGGGTATCTTGGCGAGCGGGTCTGATGAGCACTAAGGGCCGCTCATCCAGGATAGCATCAACAATGGTGGAGGGTTCCTGAGATTCTACCGAGGGACATGGGTACCACTCCTCAAAACCGTCTACCCCCCAATGTTGTTCCCTTCTCACAACCCAAGGTCCTAGATGTGTCATGGTGTTGACCTTCTTCTGGGACTTGGAAGTGGATGGGTTTTGTTGTGGTTTTGGTGGTTGGAGAGGGGGTTCTGAACTATACCTATGTCTCTTCTTGTCAGCCTGGATTTGGTGATGGCTACCTTGACATCATCCCAATTGATCCTACCTTGATCATTCACGTCATACACCCAGTCATAGAAGTGAAACAATTGTGGATTTTATGACCGGGTTCCCTATGATAAGGGCAATATTTTGACGTGTCAGCCCTAGGATGCACACCCTCCTTCTATGGTGGAAGTTGGATAGCATCACAAGACATAAGAGTGAAGAAAAATGTCCCCGAGGGATTCAGGGAGAGCAGGATAGTGTGATATCTTGGGACCGGAATAGGTGTAGCCAGAAGGTAGAAGAACAACAAATAGGGCCTAGTGGGATGTGATGGGAATTGATGGGGATTGGAGGTGGGAGTAAGGTGGAAGATTTGTTAGGAGGCTTTAGTGGCTGACTGCAGGCACTGATGGACTGATTGACGGTCACCCCCTCAGTGGTAGGTGCCGCGGGAGCCTTACGTCCCTTGGTCTTCCCTTCAAAGAATGGCGGGAGAGAGGAGTCCTTGATTTGGCTCTGAAGCACCCTAACTCGATTGTAAAGATGTGCAAAGGAGGGAAACTTACTAAGCACTAATATGGATTTGAGCAAGGGAGTGTGTTGGTCACTATCATGGTGATGGCTTGGGACTCGGGGATAGGGAGGTCGGCCCTCGAAGCCATGGATCACCAGCGGTTGGAAAATGTGACAAAGTCTTGCTCTGGCCTCATCTTTTCCGCCACCAAGTCAAGAAGTGTGGGGACTTGGGTGGCCATGTAAGAAAAGTGGGAGATGAAGCGTTCAAAGACATGTTAAAGTTAAGAAGATCGGATGCAGGTAAGGAGGTGAACCACCTCAAAGCTTCCCCTTCTAACGATTGTTGGAAGAGGTGAACCATAAGGACCCGATCATATAGCCACCGGTGAAAATCCATGAGAAAGCTGACGAGATTGATTGGGGGTTGGAGGTCCCGTCATACTTGCGGTATTTCGGGGCCTTGAAACCCGGGGAAAGTATGCGTTTGGGAGCTTGCAGTAGTTTTGAAGGGAATGAGGCTTAGATAGGGACAAAGATTCAGCCAAGAGTTTCCTAACAAAGCCTTCCATCTCAGACCTAGAGATGGATTTGGGTTGAGTGGGGGGTGTGGGTTGGATATAAGGTGGATAGGCAGAAGGAGGAGTTGGAATGGGAGTTGGGGAAGAGTGGGGATGGGGACCCGAGATGGAGTGACAGGCCTCGAAATGGGCTTGGATGAAGAGGCCTTGAAAGGGGAAGGTGAAGAGGTGGAAGCCCTCGCTCGAACTGTATGCTTGGAGAGCATGGAAATGATGTCCTCAAGCGAATAGCGGGACAAGAGTTTGGAGAATTTGGGGTCATCTTGGGTTTCTTGGGCATAAGTTGGATTGACCCTCAAACTCACTTCTTCATTATCAGCTTGGGATGATGATTGGACTGACTGTTCAGGTTCCATGTTAGAATTAACCATTCCTACAAATTCATCATTCACATTATCATCATACTCAAAAGCCAGATTGTTAGACATGCTGACAGAATTCAACCAAGAGTACATTAGCACACAACCTACTGATTTTAAGATGATTAGGCCGATTAACTATATTGTTATTAGGAGAAATATGGATTTCTACAGAAACAGTGTTGTCAAACAACGTCCCAAAATCTTTTAAATGTTGCAGTTGTGTGTTAACTCAGCTTGTGAAGGCCAATTCTCTCACCTCTCACTCAAAGCCAAGTGAATGGGATAGCTAGCTAGGAGTGTAAAGGTCTTCCTGCCCCGTACTGTGAGGGAATCCATGGAATTAAAGGACTTATGGAGTTCTTCTTAAAGCCAATCCGATTTACCCGAGAGGGAATCCCCAAGTAAAAGATTGTGAATCAAGAAGGGGTTATCTTAAAAAAGTGTGGGGAGGATAGAACAGATGAGAAAAGAGAACCACCTCGTGACTCAACACCAACAATGATTAAAGAGAGGCAAACAAAGAAAACATAAAGAGAAATCAAGCAAAAACAACTTCTGTGAAAGTAAACAGCAACACAGGTGACGTCAAGTTCCTCAAAACAGGTAGATGACAAGATCGATGGATGCTAAACTGTAGTGATGGCACAAGATGTTGACATTAAAAAAAAATAAACGACACAAAAGGTGGACTTTTACCTGGGTAGACGTCAATATCGATTGACGTCTACCTGTGCACAGGCTAAAAACTTCAGAACTATAGCAGTAGTGTCGGTCCCACCGTGATCGCCAAAGGAGAGCTATGGACGTTTTGGTTTTTCGAAATCTCCGGATCCCCAGAACGTTGGCTCTCTCTCACGGGTGTGGGTGAGTGTTGCGCTGTCCAGTTGACCCTCGTCCTCCTTTCGCATTGACTCCTGTTTGACCGAGTTGACGAACGAAAAAGGGGAAGCAAATGAACAGGAGGTGATCGCGAGGGCCTTACCTATGCCCAAGGAGGTGTTCAGATCGCACCGACGACGTGTGCTCATGAGCGGATGATGGTGGGATGCCGACTTTCTCCCCTTCGGCCGATCAAAAGGAAGAAGCTCTGCCATGTTGCTGAAGGTGTTCGTGCGACAAAGGGACTCCATAAGACTCTAGTGAAGTGTAGTAAGTGTTTTGAAATAGAGAAGTGACCCAAAGGTGAGCCCTGTACCAGTTGTGGGCTTGAGAAGATGGGTGGCCAAGTGCTATGACCACCCATCTTCTCTCTGTTTTTTGTTTGGAAAACCCCTTTTAGGTGTGTGGGAGTGCGCACTATGTGGTTAGTGTGTGTGTGTGAAGAGTGAAGAGAATGCAAGACTAAGGGAAGAAGAAGGGAAAGAGAAGAGGAAGAGGGAGATGATCATTGTAGGCATTTGTGGCTGCTTGGTGGACTCCTCTAGCTCATAGTGAAGCCTCCTGGATGCTCCCAGTGATGAGAGGTAAAGAGGAGGAGGGGTTGAAGCTCTCAAGGCTCAAAGTGGCTCTTTCTCTCTCTTCTCTCAGGGATCAAAGCATGAGCTCGTCCAGCATCTCCCCCCCTCCTAAGAAGGCTAAGGAGCTTCATATATAGGTAGTGGGGGCAGTGCTAGGGAGCATAGGATGCTCAAGTGTGAGAAAACACACTTGAACATGTTGCAATCCAAGTAGAAAGGGTAGGCCAATAGGAGGGGGCCAGTAGGACTTTTACTGGGTCAAGGGGGTGCCAAGGTGGCCCATTTGCCCGTTGGAAAAGCCCCATGCATTGCATGGCCGAGGTAGGGGTCAAGTGGGCGAGATTCTCAGACAGTTCTGAAGAACAGGTAAACTCGGGTTGACGTCAACAGATGCTGCCGCCAACCCCATGCAGACGTCTACCGATGTTGACGTCTACATGAGTAAACGTCAAGGTGTGTGCTGTCAACCTAGGGTAAACGACAATCGATGTTGACGTTAACATGGGATCTGAGGCAAGTCACAAGGAGTCAAACAAGTCTTAATGGCCATGGACCACGCGGGGATGGGCAAAATTTGCGTCTACACTCGCACAACTTGAGATAGTCACATTGCTACATTCTGACTTTTACTTCATTGATTACGCAACTCATATATAATATTTCTGACGAGGTGCTCAACAAACAGTTAGTTCCATAGATATTCCATAGCAAGGATGTCAGTACCAGTTTCCGAGGGGAGGGGGGTGTTCGAAACCAAAACCGATTCGGTTTCGATTTCGAATTCGGCTGAAACCGACCGAAGCCTACAAATGGCCATTAAAAAATGCAAAAAATGTAATACATTGAAGAAATTAAGAAAAAATATAAAACTTCATCAGAACCAAAAAAAAAAATAGTGGACAAACATTTAAGAATGAAAAAAATTTGGATGAAGTGATAGATATATGTGTGTGACATGTTAATAGAATATTAGTTTCATATTAAATAGTTAAACAGTAAACATGGAGTGATCTTATAGTTTTGCACTACCATAAATATTACAAACATAATAAAATACTACAGAAATTTAATTTCATACCTAAACATTACAATGCACTAAGATGGATAATAGTAGGAAGAACCTTCTGTTGGTTGTGGAATTGGCAATCTAGGGGGCGGGGGTTGAATAGATTTGCCCCTTTAAAAACTTAAAAACATGAATTGAAGCTCTAAGGAGTTAAAAGAAAGTCATCACAATAGACCACAAAAGACGCGAGGATTTTTAGGTGGTTTGGCTCCCAGACGGAGACCTATGTCCACCCCTCACTTCAACCGAATGAGGCTCCTTCAAGCAATATTCAACTGTGAGAAAAATCTCACACAACTGCTGATCTAAAACTTATAACAACCATGGACTCACAACTTGAAACCCGCTGCCTCACAGCTTGCAAATCACAAAGATCTCAAGATCCACATACTAACCCAGTGTTGGATCAACCCTCTATAGACAACGTTTTGGCCTATGAGTTGAACCACATTTCTGTCATCTTAGTGAGCCCCTATTTGGTCACTCACCTTGAGCCCACTATTAGCCTTGCTTTGAGCCCATTAAGAAGCCCAATTTCATTTAATTCCATCCATTCTCCTTTTAAAGGAGTCCCTGTGCCTTAATTACCTATCATCCTCTCATTTGATTGGCCATTTATTGAGAATAATCAATTTCATTGACGTGACATATCGTGGCGACGCGTTCATCTTGTCACGCCCCCTTTGGCCGTCGCGACAGCCCATGCATATCCATGTACGTGGCTTCCCAGTCGCGACGCCTTCGGCCATCGCGTTCCTCCAGGCGCGCCTCTGCGATATGTCGTGACTACAGCCGTGGCAATAGCCTCCGCAACCACCTCCACTTTATCCTCCCATGGTCTTATCTCTATCCCATGCAACCCTCCACCCTCATGGCCGCGGTTTGGGGTTGTGGGAGACTCTAGGAACCCCTTTGGACTCTCCCAATCCGGATTTAATGACATTTATCCTTATTGGGGGTAATTATCATTTAAAAATGGGATATTCTCTCTCAAAGTCCATATAAGCAGGCCCTCTCCTTCAGAGAAGGGACCCCCATTTTCACCCGAAGGGCTGCTGAATTTTCTTTGACCTGGACTTAGCCCGCAGCTCTTCTATTCCTCCCATCTTCCTCCTATTCCCTTCACCAAGCCATGCTCATTTCTTCATCCACAAGGCTTGGAGCTTGAGGAGGGCGACTTCTGAAGCTTCTACAGTGCTCAGGGATTTCATTTGGAGTTAGGGAGTCACCCCATATGGGGCTCTTTCTTGCCTCTCATCTCATTTCTTCCCTCCATGCATGTTTATTGCTTTGTTAGATAGGAATTCATTTCCCTTTTCCTCCCACGTTTCCATATACCCAAGGGGTTTAAAAACCACCCCCAGGTCTGTTCCACCATGCTTCATCTTTCCTTTCATTTTTGAATAGATATTACTCTTAATATGTTCTAACAAGGGTCTTCTTTCTTGTTTTCATTATTTGGGCAGGTACTTAGGCAACATCCACGAGGAGCTCTTGTCTTCTAGTCGGTCGGAGGATGGGAAGAAGGCCAACCACATCTCTCCCGCGACAAAAGAACGCGTGGGAAGGGTGACGCGACAGCATAGATGCACCCTTGGGAAACGCGACTACAGGCCCCGTCGCGACGGAGTTGACCGTCGCGATCTCAGTAAGTCCATAGTTCTCTTTCCCTTTCTAGTGTAGTTAGCCCTACTATTTTCATCATTAGGCAACTATCTAGGTGGCGATCACATTCCTATTTCCATGCTCCTATAGCGATAGATATTTGCGTGTTTTGGGGGTGGCACAATCCCCGTGATTACACCTTTTGGGATCACTGTGGGACCTTTAGTGCTAACCTCGTGATTCTTGCTTGCCTACTTGCCTTGTTTTCCTTTGCTAATGCCCTCCTAAAACCTGTTAAGTCCATTTTTGTGTTGTTTCTATCTTTCTGTGTTCTGTGATGAACGGTGTATCGCGACGCCGCGACCACGTCGCATCCACAGGGGCGACGCGACTTCAGGTACGTGTCCTTCCCTTTACCATACGTTGATTTTTGTCCAGTGAGTGCATCCATGTATTCACCATGCTGTTATGCCATGTATATTAGTGTTTCTGTTTGGTAGAATCTTGCTCTGGTTCTCCGTTTATTTTTTACTGTTTGATTTCTGTTCTGGTCACGGAGGATCATGGAGTCGCGACAGTGTCGCGCCCTGGAGGAGGTCGCGTTAACAGGTACACATTGTTTAGTATGTTTTCAATCCATGTATCGGTTTTTGTGTGTCCTTATGAGTGTTAATGTGTTGTTTAGTCCATTACATGGTTGTTTTGTGTTTAGGGTAGTCTGTCTGCTCTATGTTACGTGCAGCTATAGGTCTCTGCAGCCTGTTGCTATCGTGCCAGGGGTCTTCGGTCGCGATAAGGTTGCGGCGTATCTTGCCGCCGCGACTTCACCAGATACCTATTAGTCGTTCTGTGTTAACACAAGTTAGGCATTGCATTAATTCATGCATGTACACTATTGAACCATGTTGTTTAGGTTATCCTCCTTGGATGAGTGGGTCCTCTCACCTGTGAGCACTCGTGGGCTGACCAGGGCCGCCTTCCGAGGGCCTCTGTAAGTCACCGTGACCGTACGCACGTTGCGGTTTACCAGGCTGGTTGTACTCGTTGTACCTTTAGCTTGAGCCATCCCCATATGTAAGTTGTGTGTCTCCCCTAGTTCCACCGGAGGACTTGAGTTCATACCTATTAGGGTCCCACTTGACCAAGTGATATCCATTAATCAACCCATTTAAAGGTTAAGTGCAAACTCTAAAATTCGATCGATAATCATAATAACTTGAGTGCTTATTCGGTGGATCCCTTCTTATCTCACAGTCCCTTTTTTTTGTGATAGAGTCTAGGATTGTTGGTCGTTAGTGTCACCTCCCCTAATTGTTTAGGGGCGGTGCATGCGTCATTGTGTGGGTAGATCGAGTCAGTCCCCTCCGACCATTGTGTTTTATCATAATCCCTTGTACGGTATGGACCACTTCCGCATCCTTGCCGATGATTCTCTGCCCATTGGACTTCTAGAGGATGCAGCCCAACCCTCCGCGGCTGTCCTTTCTAGGCACATCGTGCCCACTCTTGCCACCGGTGGTCAATCTCACCCACCTTCTCCTCCTAGGGTGGATGACTCACATTCTCAATTTAGTCAACTTCTCCCTCATCTGAGTCTGGACCAAGTCCGTGAATTTCTGGCTGCTGCCAAAGGCAAGCGACCCTTATCTCCTCCCAGTCACAGTTTTGCCCAACAAGCAGCTTCCTCCGCTCCGGTTATTTCAGCGCCACACGTACCCTCCGTGGTGGCAGACCCTACACCCCTCTGTCCACGGGCTATTCACTTCTCTGAGCCCAGCTATTTCCCAGCGCCGCATGTTCGGCCCAGATCCCCTCCAGTCTCCTCGTTCTATAGGGCTGAACCTGTTCCCCTTCCCCACGAGAGGTCTTACTCCTTAGAGCACCCCCGCTCCCTCGTCCCTACTCACCATGTCTCTCGTCCCTCCAACTTCCTTGTGGAGTGGACAACCATGAAGAGGGAGCTCCATGACTTAAGGAGACAATTGGACCCGGGGAAAGCCGTGGACATTCCCCTTCCATCTTTTCAATACCTTCGGGTCCAACCTCAGTCAGAACTCCCTGTGTTCCGGCGTTATCTAGGGTAGGAGACCCCTATGTTCATTTGAAATATTTTGTGTATGAGGCTTCACCGCACAAGTACGACCGCCACCTTATGACATACTTGTTCCGGAAATCATTGGATGGTCCGGCCTCTAGTGGTTTTATTCTCTACCACCTGAGGAAGTCGAGGATTTTCAAATAGATCAAGAAAGGTTCTTACAACAGTTTCAGGATCGGGTCGGACCCAAGTACTCTTTGTTGATCTAGTGGCCGAGAAAATGAAGCCTGATGAGGAATTTCTGTCTACGCCGAAAGATGGCATGCCTTGGCTGCTAAAGTCCGATGCCCATGCTAAATGAGGAGAAAGTTAATTGCTGATTTCCAATGCCACACCCACCTACCGTGCCATTCTAGTTATGAACGACATCACTTCCATGCACCAGTTATATAGCCGAGCCCGTTTCATCCATACCCAACTCAAGGATTCGCCCATCCACTCAATGTTTGAGGCCCCTAAATCCCACTATTACAAGAATCCCCAGGGACCTGTTACTGAGGGAATCCAAACCAATGATCAGGTAAGTGCAATGAACAACCCTCAAGGCCCAGTAGGTAGGGAACCCCTTAATCAGCAACCCCAGCAACCCTGGAACAATAGACAGTCGCCTCCTCAAAACAAAAACCCTCAGGAAGATCAACGCCAATACAACCAAGTCCCTCCACCCCAAAATGGCTATGCTCCTCGAAGCCCAATGGGCCCAAGAGGGCGCAATACCCTCCTCTCCCAGAAAGTCTTGCTGATATATTTGCGCCCCTTATGTCTCTAAATGCTCTTAGGCTCCCTCTCGAGAAACCAAATTGGAACATGGCAGCAGACCAAACAAAGTACTCTGTGTATCATCGCCATCCAGGGCACAATGTGTCAGATTGCTTCCAATTTCAGGACATTATATATGATCTTCATGAACAGAATCAAATTGATTGGGCCGAGATGAAAAGATTGATCATGACACTGAGGGACCAACATGGTCAAAGACAGCAGCAGCAGCAGCAAAGGCGACAGCAGCCTCAACAGCAACAACAACAACTTTTCAGCAATAGTAATTCCAGTAGTAGTACCAGCAACAACAGCAACCGCAGCAACCACAACAGCCAGCCAATGACCTCAGCATAATCCTAAACCCTATGCCGCAACATCAGCCCACTGACCCTCAGCCCGCTCCACCACCTCCTCCTCCCGCTCAAGTTAACCCCGTCGTCCACATCCACCACCAGCAGCCGCGTGGGCCTACGACAATGAGCACGAAGCAGGCTAGCTTTTGGTCATTTCTCACGCAACACTACTTCCACCACACCTACTACCATCACCTCCACACCTACCATGCCCACCGTTGCACCCTCACCTCGCCACTCTACAACAACCCCGTCATACCGCCTGTCATCCCGTCACCTTTCAACACCCCATTCTCCCCTGCATCAGCACCCTTATTAGCCACCCCCTCCGTCATTGACACCGATTCACCTCCCCTTCACCACAACCTCGCCCTATGGAGAGGGCGAATGTTCCACGGGATGTACCCAAATGCATCTGTGTCTATGCCGGGTTAGCCGACCCAACCCTCCAACAACCAGCAGCAGCAACAAGATATTGAGGAAATACATCCGGTCCCGGGACCCAATATGATATTTTGAAGCATTTGGATCAGACTTCAGCAAAAATATCATTCCTTGAATTGATCAAAAGGTCACCAAACCACCAAGATGCCTTGAGAGCCTTTCTGCAAAGGGTCATGGTAAGTGAAGATATGAACCCAGACAACCTGCCATCTATTCTTTCTATTGTGAACAAGGGGCCAACCATTACTTTTATAGACGGTGAGCTGGCTCCTCCAGAGGCTAGGAGAATGCCTTTATGTGTCACCCTAACCATAAACAAAGTGGTCGTTGATGCCGCATTGGTTGATACTAGAGCTTCTATAAATGTGTGCCCGCTGAGTACTTTGAGATCCTGCAACATCTCCGAGCGCCGCTTGTAGTTCACTCCTACAACCATAGAGGCCTATGACAATTCCTGGCGGGCCTGCCATGGCATCATCTCTTTACAAGCAGAATTGAGCCCACTTGTCATGACAGTGGATTTCTATGTGCTTGACATTGATCCAACCTACAAAGTTAAAAGTGCAGCAACTTCGCATAGAGTGGAGGCCATCGAGAAGATAATGCCATCGGTCTGGCCATCCAACAAGCCCATTATCTCAGTCCTTGATATGAATTTTCCATAGGCTTACACATTTTCCAGCAGTCGTCTGATTGTATCTCCATCAGTGGTCGCCATTAAGAAGAGCACATTGATAAACACCAAGTGGTGGAACATCATGGTTAGAGGATATCAACCAGGAAGGGGTCTTGGCGCCCACCTTCAGGGGAGGACTCAAATAATCAATGACCCCAAGAAATTCACAAAGCATGGCCTTGGATATCAAGAGGGACTCAAACCGTGGGTGACACATTCATCTGCACCGAAGATAGACCAAGACCCTCTCACCTGGACACTCTATGATCATTTTGTTAGAGGGCCTGTAAAGCCAGGTTACAATACTATCATGATAGAGGCACTGTTATCCCTGTATCAAGCTCTGGAGGCTCAGTGACCCAGCAAAAAGAGAAAGTTTGAAGAAACAGGAGCAGAAGAACTGGATCTGGAAGACTTAATCTCAGCCATTAGTTTTTTGTTCAAGGAGGACAACACCGTGCAGTCCCCGATAGCAAAGGCAGAAGAACAAGAGCTCGAAGACCTAGTCTCGGCAGTCAGTCAGGTATTCAGTGAGGACAATGCTGGGTGAGTGTGAACTTTATACATTTCCCCTCATAATTTTGATGATGACAAGTTGTGATTTTAATGCACAAATAAGTGAAACATGTTAAATATCACACATGCAATAACAAATTCAAAAAGCATGTTTCCAAACACATTTATCACTTATATTCATGATAATACATTGGACTAATGATTTATGTGTTTATTTCTCAGGGATATACAATTCTTGCAAGGGTAGTGTCGACACACCCCCTACTGGTGTCGACACAATGCTTCAAACCCAAGGCAAAATGATGAAGAAATGGTCAAGTGGTGTCGACACAAGATCAAGTTGTGTCGACACTAGATTCAGCTCCAGAAGGCCTGTTTGCCAATTCTGTACAGTGTGTCGACACAACCTGAAGTAGTGTCGACACTAGAGACCATTTCCAGAGAACCTTTTGTGCAGTTGGGATAGTGTGTCGACACACCCCATGGGCAGGTCGACACACTCCGGAAACCTTTTCACCTTAAGTCACATCTGGACACGTGGCACTCTAGGGATCATGTGGATCGGCCTTGGATCATGTGCCCACGACCCCCAGGGTACTTTTGGACACATTGGGCTATAAATACCCTCCAATTGGCCATCCAACCCAAGAGAACCTTTCAGAGCCTTCCAGAAATCCATTGGCGGCAAGAAGTGTTCTCCTCCCCGTTCTTGCTCTCCTGGTGCTTCCTCAAGCCAATTCTCATCTGTCCAAGCACGAGAAGTGGAGTTTAATCATTGAAGATGCAATCGGATCACTTCAAGGGACCAGATCAAGTAGAGGCAATCAATTGAGAAGACTTCAAGGAAGATCCCAAAGCACAAGTTGCAGACCATCGGCCGGGGACTTCTAGGGATCAAGCTTCTTCACAATTCAGCCTCTACAAGGGAGTACACTTGAAGAACAATGATCTTACACTCAATTCCTCAATTCCTCTTGTTTCTTCTAAGTCATTCTTGAGATTGTGCATGAACTATTGTATCAATCTTCTTGAATGAACTTTTATAGATCAGATCATTGCTAGAGGATCTGGATCTTTGTGTTTTTGTTCTAGCAAGTTGTTTGTGAGCCTGTGTGCTCAGTGTTGAGTCGTTGTACTCTGTTGTGGTTGAGCAGTTATGCTCATGTGTCTAGAGTAGTCTTGATCTAGAGGTTGTGTGAGATGTAGAACTCAGTGTGTTGGAGTTGTCAGGCTCCAGTGTGTGGTGTATCCAAGTTGTGTAGTGGATCCTCACAGTGTGAGGGGTGGATGTAGGAATCACGTGGTGTGATTTTCGAACCACCTAAAAATCTATGTGCAGTGGTTTGTTTGTGATTCAAATTCACTTTGTGCTAGATGTATGCATAGGGTTTTTCGAATTCACTTCTAATCAACTTGATCTCACACTCTAATCATATAATTCACACAATAACTCATCAGATCTGTAAGGTGCTCTTTCAAATTGCCTCTGATCAAAGCATTGATTTAATTTGGCTAAGCTTCCGCAGTTTTTGGCTTAGATCTATTCAACCCCCCCCCCCCCCCTTCTAGATCTGATCCAACCTTTTTTCAATCCTATAATTGGTATCAGAGCGGGTTTATATATGATCTGATCTGAGTGCTTTCTGTTTGTTCTGTGTGTTTTACTTGCTTGCTTGCTAAGTGTTTTCTTCATTGCACCATCAATTTGATTCAATGGATTCTAGAGGGTTCATAGCTGAGGGTCATTCCATTAATAGGCCACCCTTTTTCAATGGGACTGACTACTCCTATTGGAAGAATAGAATGCAAGTCTTCCTTAGAGCCCAAAACTATGAAATCTGGAAAGTAGTCGAGGTAGGTCCCTATAAGAACCAGGAGAGGAAGAAACTGGACCAGGGAACATATTAGAAGGGCTACCCTGAACTATAGTGCCATGAATATGATCCAATGTGCAGTCCACCCAAAGGAGTACTCAGAATCTCCATGTACAAATCTGCCAAGGAGATGTGGGATAAGCTTGAGCTACTCTATGAGGGAACATCCCAAGTAAAAGAAACCAAACCTAACATTCTTGTTTCTGAGTATGAACTGTTTATGATGAAATCTGATGAGACAATTTCTGAAATGTTTGCTAGGTTTTTAATCATTGTGAATGGACTGAAGGCTTTAGGTAAGGATTATACAGATGCTGATTTGTAAGGAAAATCTTGCGCTCTCTCTCTCTTCATTTGGCACACTAAGGCCACAGTCATCGAAGATTCTAAAGATTTGTCCAAAATCTCTATGGATGAATTGATAGGATCCTTAATGACTTATGAAATAAACCTGAAAAGAAATGAAAAGCATATAATCAAAACCAAACCAGTAGCCCTCAAAGCTTCATCTAGTAACAAAGATAAGAATCAGGAGAGAAAACAAGTTCTGATGAGTCTGAGTCCAATGAGGATGAGCTTGCCCTCATGACCAGGCAATTCAGAAAATTCTTAAAATATAGAAAATGAAAACTCTCTGGGAAAAGAAATTCCAATCAGGAAAAGGAAACACTTCTTTTCTAATGCCAATTCAAGTAGAAATCAGAAATCTGATGAAGTTGTCATTTGTACAGGTGCAACAAACCAGGACATATGAAGGAGAATGTCTTGAGAACAAGAAGGAGAAATACAAGAAGATTCACAAATTCAAGAAGCCAAAAGCAATGGTTGCCACTTGGTCTGATGAAGACTCAAGTGAGAAAGATGAAGAAAAGTCCTCAAGCTCTGAGAGTGAGGAAATTTGATTTATGGCAAATAGCTCAGATGGAAAGGTAAGTATGTTTGGTTGAGTGTGAATACAAATCATTTCCCCTCATATTTTGATGATGACAAGCTGTGATTTAATTCATAACCATTGGAACATGTAAAATACATCACCTGAAATTACAATATTAAAAAAGCATGTTTCCAAGCACTTATCATTGATATTCATGATAATATACTTAACTAATGATTTATGTGTTTATTTTCTCAGGAACAACATTTTCTGCAAAGGTAGTGTCGACACAACCATCCTTGGTGTCGACACAATGGTTCAGAACAAAGGCAGAAATGTGAAGAAAAGTCCATCTCAGGTCGACACTAGTCCAGAGCAGGTCGACACTAGAGACAGGTTCCAGAGAAACAAATGAACAGATTTCCATCTTAGGTCGACACCAAATCAGATAGTGTCGACACTAGATAACCTTCCCAGAATGCTTGTTTTGCTGTCTGGGACAACAGGTCGACAAACATCATCTCAGGTCGACACTAGAGACCTATCCCAGGGAAGTGTTCTGCCAGTCTGGGACAGTGTGTCGACACACCTCTTGGGCAGGTCGACACACTCCGGAATCTCTGTGACTTAAGATTCCTCCTGGACACGTGGCACCCTAGGGAGATGGTGGATCAACCTTGGATCTTGTGCCCACGTACCCCAAGGGTATCTTTCGGATATTTAGGGTATAAATACCCTCCTAATGGGCACCCTTCCACAAGAGAACCTTCTAAGAGCCTCCAGAAACTTGTTGTGGCGGCTAGAGAGTCTCTCCTCCCTGTTTTGCTCCCTCTTGTGCTTCCACACCTCAATTCACCCTTCTCCAAGCACAAGGATTGAAGATTGATTAACATGAAGCATTAGAATCAACTTCAAAAGGAGCAGATTAAGTAGAAGCCAACAATTGTGAAGCACTCAAGGAAGATCCCAATATCAAAGTTGCAGAGCATCGGCCAAGGGACTTCAAGTGATCAAGATCCTTCCAATTCTGCTTCTACAAGGGAGTTTTCTTGAAGAATAAGAACTATCAACCTCATGTCTTGAGTCTTTCTTGTTTCTTCTTGGCTATTCTAGAGATTGTGCATAATCTATTGCATCAATTCTCATGAATTGGCCTTAATAGATCAGATCATTGCTAGAGGATCTGGATCTTGTTGTTTTTGTTCTAGCAAGTGGTTGTGAGCCTTTGTGCTCAGGTTTTTGAGTCGTCGTACTCAAGTTGTGTGGTTGAGCAGTCTTGCTCAGAGTCTAGAGTAGTCTTTCTCTAGGTAGTGTGTGAGTTGTCTAACTCAGTTGTGGAGTTGTCAGGCTCCAGTGTGGGTTGTGTTACCCAGGTTGTTAGTGGATCCTCACTATGTGTGAGGGGTGGATATAGGAGTCACATGGTGTGATTTCCAAACCACCTAAAAATCTCTGTGCATTGGTCTGTTTGTGGTTTGAATTCGCTCTTGTTAGATGAATGCATAGGATCTTTTAAATCTATCTAATCAACCTGTTTACCACTCAAATTGTTTAACTCACTTAATCTCTCTTCAGATCTGTGAAATTTGCTTTCAATCTAACTCTGATTCAAAGGTTTTTCAAAATTGGTTTAGCTTCCGCATTAGTTGGCATAGATCTATTCACCCCCCCCCCCCTTCTAGATCTTGTCCACATCTTTTATCGATCCTTCAATTGGTATCAGAGCGGGTTTACACCTGATCTGATTTGATCTGAGTAATTTCTGAGTACTCTGTGTGATTGTTGCTTGCTTGTTTGTTTGCTGAGTGTTCCTTCTGTTAATTAAATAGATTCCAGAGGATTCATAGCTGAGGGTCATTCCATAAATAGGCCACCATTCTTTAATGGAACAAACTATTCTTATTGGAAAATAGAATGCAAGTTTTTCTAAGAGCCCAAAATTATGAAATCTGGAAAGTAGTGGAGGTAGGACCCTATGAAAACCAGGGAGAGGAAGAAACCTAGACTAGGGAACGGATAAGAAGAGCTACATTGAATTATAGTGCCATGAACTTGATTCAATGTGCTGTTCACCCCAAAGAGTACTCAAGAATCTCAATGTGCAAATCTGCCAAAGAGATGTGGGATAAACTTGAGGTACTCTATGAGGGAACATCTCAGGTTAAAGAAACCAAGGCTAACATACTTGTCTCTGAATATGAATTGTTCATGATGAAGACTAATGAGACAATCTCTGAAATGTTTGCCAGGTTTATGATCATAGTCAATGGACTGAAGGCCTTAGGTAAGGACTATTCAGATGTTGACTTGGTAAGAAAAATTCTACATTCTCTCTCTTCAATTTGGCACACAAAAGCCACTGTCATTGAAGATTCTAAAGATCTGTCCAAACTTTCTTTGGATGAGTTGATAGGATCTTTAATGACATATGAAATCAACTTAAAGAGAAATGAAGAACACATAATCAAAACCAAGCCAGTAGCATTAAAGCCCTCATCTAGTAACAAGGACAAAAGTCAGGATAAAACCAGTTCTGATGAATCTGAGTCAAATGAGGATGAAATTGCCCTCATGACCAGGCAATTCAGAAAATTCTTGAAATATAGAAAAGGAAAATTTTCTGGTAAAAAGAAATATTCTTCAGGTAAAACAAACACATCCTTTTCTAATGCAAACTCTAACAAGAATAAAAAATCTGACGATATTGTCATCTGTTACAGGTGCAACAAGCCAGGACATATGTAGGGAGAATGTCCTGAAAACAAGAAGGAGAAGCACAAGAAGTTTCACAAGTTCAAGAAGCCGAAGGCCATGGTAGCCACTTGGTTTGATGAAGACTCAAGTGAAAAGGAAGAAGAAGAAAAGTCCTCAAGTTCAGACAGTGAGGAAATCTGCTTCATGGCAAATAGTTCTAATGGAAAGGTAAGTAAATCTTTCGAAGACTATTCAGTTGAGGATTGGCAAGATGCTTATGAAGAACTTGTTGAAAACTATACTGAAATGAGAAAAGAAAATAAACATCTCAAAAAGAAAATAGAAAACATTTACCATAACCAATCCTCAAACAAAATAATTTGTGAACTAGAAAATGAAGTAATAGAACTAAATGAAGAAAAAGAAAATCTTCTGAATTTGATTGATGAACTCAAGCTAGCATCTCAAAAGGCCACCCATGAATTCAAAGAACTGTCTGAAAAGCTGGAAAAGGAAAACCATGATAAACAACAAAAGGTAGAAAAAATTAATACTTTGAAAAACCAGCTAAAAGAAAAGGAAGAAGTTATTGAAACATTCACAAATGGCAAAGATAATTTGGAGGCCTTGCTGGGAACTAAAATGAGTTCAATTTCTCATGGACTAGGATTTAACAAACAAAAACCTAAGAAAGACAAATCTGGTGAGAAAAAGGATAAAGCACCACTAATTAAATTTGTCAAAGGTCCTAGCCTTGAGAACACAGAAGTCAAATAAACATCAAGCAAAACTTCAAAATTTTTAAAAACTCAGAATCAAAACAAGGCAACCAGGTCGACACAGTCACCTGACAGGTCGACACCAGTCCACAAGAAGAAGGTTTCTGTGGCTGGTTTGTCGACACCAGTCAAGGAGAGGTTGACCTGCTCAACATCAACCAAGACAAACAACAAAATAAAAAATTCAAATAAAATTTTGAAAAATAAGAAAAAGTCAAAGGAAGTCATTCATGAAAAATATTGGACTTCCAAGACAAAATATCAAGCTAATTGGAATCAATGGCATTACAACCCATGTTGGTATCATCCCCAATTCTTTTATCCAAACTTTCTGATGTACCAACAAAATCCTTGGATTCCACCTCCTCATCTAAACTCTCATGCTCAAATGAAAACCTCCCCTCTTACCAAAAACAAAAACACTGGTGTTTTCATTTCTAAAGGAAAGAAGAAAGTGAAAAAGACAGAAAACACTACTGTAATAAAACAAAAATAAAAAACAAGTCAAATTTGGGTGAGAAAAGATTTGTTAACATTGTCCAAACATTCTGATGGTCCCAACTCTGTTTGGGTACCAAAATCTTCTCTCCACTAATTGATTTTGCAGGAAGGTCGTGCACCCAATTCAAATGTGTGGTTCCTTGACAGTGGGTGTTCACGACATATGACTGGAGATAGAGCTAAATTTTCTTTCCTGCTCGAGAAGGAGGGAGGTTCAGTAACTTTTGGAGGTAAAAAAAGAAAAGATCATTGGATCTGGAAAGGTTGGTCAAACTTCCTCAAACTCTGTTGATAGTGTTTTATTAGTTGATGGTCTTAATTACAATCTGCTAAGTATTAGCCAACTATGTGACAAAGGTCACAAAGTTGTGTTGAATCCAATTTCTGTAAAATCATTGACTCATCAACTGATAAAATAAAATTTTGTGGAAAAAAGGAAAACAATGTCTACATGATCGACCTTAATAAAATTTTTTCTGAAAATCTTTGTTTTGTTGCTAATAAAGATGAAATTGCATGGACTTGGCACAAAAGACTTGGCCATGCAAGTTTCAGAACATTAAATAAATTGTTAAGGCTGAATCTAGTTAAGGGTCTTCCTGAAGCTTTTTCAAATGTTGAAAATCAAGTTTGTGGGATCTGTGCCCAAGAAAACAAACAAGGAAATCTTTTAAGACCTTCAATGAGGTACTCACATCTAGGCCACTAGAACTATTTCACATGGACCTTTTTGACCCAACAAGAGTTCTAAGTCTAAGTGGCAAGAGATATGGGTTTTTAATCATTGATGATTTTACAAGATTTACTTAAGTTATCTTCCTGTCTCACAAAAGTGATACTTGCCTTGAGTTCAGGAAATTCTGTACCACTGCCCTAACAAACTTTTCATATAAAATCAAAAATATTTTGACTGATCATGGGGGAGAATTTGAAAACCAATCCTTTTCTGATTTATGTGCTGAACTTCAAAATTTTCCACAAGTTTTCTTCACCAAGAACTCCAGAACAAAATGGAGTTGTGGAAAGAAAGAACAGAACTCTTGTGAAAATGGCTAGATCCATGCTCCTTGAGAGTAATTTGCCCAAATCCTTCTGGGCTGAAGCTGTAAACACAGCAAATCACATTCTCAATAGAGCATTGGTCAGACCAAAAATCAAGAAAACCCCCTATGAATTATTGAAAAACAAAAAGCCAACTGTTTCTTATTTCAAAATCTTTGGGTGCAAATGTTATGTACACAACAATAATAAAGAAAATCTTGACAAGTTTGATGCTAAGAGTCAGGAAGCCATCTTCCTTGGTTATTCAGAAGTGTCAAGAGCTTTCAGAGTGTATATTCTCAAAAACAAAAATGTTGAAGAATGTCCACATTATTTTTGATGAAAATTCCTTTTCAACTAACAGTTCTAAATCTTGTAGGGAAATACAAGACAATGAAGAAGATGATTTTATTGTGGACTCTTCTCCAACTGTTGAGGAGCTTGCAGACATTGGTGAGAACTTGAACACCAATTCACCATCTTCAAGTGGATCAGGTAACATTGCTCCAGATTTAAGTACCCCTCAACAGGTAATTTCTGAACATCGAATTTGAGAGATCACTCATTAGATAATGTTGTTGGCAATTTGCATGATAGAGTTAGGACTAGATCTTCATTCCTGCATGCTATTGAAGAAGACCCACTAGCTCTAATTTCGAAATTGAACCCAAGTCAATTGATGAAGCCTTGTCAAGTTCTGATTGGATTGATGCCATGCATGATGAACTTCATCAATTTGAAAGAAATCAAGTATGGGAATTAGTACCTAGACCTAGTGACCAAACAGTCATTGGCACTAGATGGGTCTTCAGAAATAAGTTGAATGAATCTGGTCATGTCATAAGAAATAAAGCTAGGCTAGTTGCAAAGGGGTACAATTAAGAGTTTGGAATTGACTTTGAAGAATCATATGCTCCTGTAGCTAGACTAGAAGCAGTTAGAATTTTCCTTGCTTTTGCATCCTCCATGAAATTCAAAGTTTATCAAATGGATGTTAAAAGTGCATTTTTAAATGGATATATCAAGGAAAATGTTTTTGTTGAACAACCTCCTGGTTTTGAAAATAAAAAACATCCTAACCATGTTTTCAAGCTTCATAAGACTCTCTATGGTCTTAAACAAGCTCCAAGAGCTTGGTATGACCGTTTGAGTTCCTTTTTACTTGAAAAAGGATATTCTAGAGGAACTGTGATCAAACATTGTTCACAAAAACAGTCAATAATCAAATAATTGTTGTCCAAATTTATGTTGATGACATAATATTTGGATCAACCAATAAAGGCCTATGTAATGAATTCTCCACTCAAATGAAAAATGAATTTGAAATGAGTTTAATGGGGGATCTAAAATTTTTCTTGGGTTTGCAGGTTAACCAAACTCATGAGAGGATCTTCATCAGTCAAACCAAGTATGTCAAAGAACTTCTGAAAAGGTTTGACTTTCAGAACCTCAAGCATTCAAACACACCAATTGCTATTAATGCTAAGCTAGAAGAAGACTCAAATGGTAAGTCAGTAGACCAAATGACCTACAGAGGTATGATTGGTTCTCTACTTTATCTTACAACTTCTAGACCTGATATTCAGTTTAGTGTGTGTTTGTGTGCTAGATTTCAATCAAATCCTAAAGAAAGTCACATGTTAGCTGTTAAGAGAATTTTCAAATATCTTGTTGGAACATGTGATTTAGGAATTTGGTATCCTGCTAATTGCAAGTTAGATTTGATTGTCTATTGTGATGCTGATTATGCTGGTTGTAAATTAGATAGAAAAAGCACAAGTGGCTTGTGTTTATACTTAGGTGGGTGCCTAATTTCTTGGGCTTCTAAGAAGCAACATTCAGTTGCTTGTCAACTGCAGAGGCTGAGTATGTTGCTGCTGGTAGGTGTGGAACCCAAATTCTTTGGGTGAAACATCAACTTCTTGATTATAACCAAGACTTAGGTTGTGTTCCCATTCTATGTGATAACACAAGTGCAATAAATCTGTTTAAAAATCTCATTCAGCATTCCAGAACCAAGCATATTGAAATTAGGCATCATTTCTTGAGAGATGAGGTAACAAAGAAATCATTTGAACTCCACTTCATAGAAACTAAAAAACAAATTGCTGACATTTTCACAAAACCCTTCCTGACAGTAGATTCTCATCTTTAAGGAGAGAACTTGGTCTTTGTAAATGTCCATTGGGATTGGGTTGAGTGTTAGACATCTTCTGAGGGGGAGTTCTTTGCATCATCATATTCATTTGCTTCCTTGATTCATACTGATCATATCTCTCTCCATTTCACTTCTATTTCTTTTTGACAATGAACTCTTCAACTCACATTGTATTGAACTTCTTGGTATATCAAATGGTGATTTGAAGAAGGACAAGTTCTGCTTGTCTGGACACTTTCACTATGCGAGAGTATATGTCTCCGCCAAGTACCAAGAAATGAATATGCAATTGTTGAGGGGGAGCTTTTGTTGCTCAAAGAGAATTATTTCTGATTTCAAAAACTTGCATATCTCTATTCTGATGAAAAATGATTGAAATTCTCATCTTAGGGGGATCTAGAAAATTCACAAGTCATATCTTTTGAAAAATTCAAAAACTTTTCTTGCATTACATCAATTTTCTTGCATGATGTCCTCATTCAGGTGTCTAGAGTCTCAAAATGATCCTTTAAGTGATCTACTATATTCATTTGTCAACTCTCACCTATATTCTTCAAAACAATAGAAATTCAGATTTCTTTCAAAGACTGAAGGATAATGTGTGTCTTGAATCTAAATATGTTTTTGTTTGCAATTGATGTTGGATATAGATGATATCTTTTTTGTCAAAAATCTCCAAAATTTGTCATTTCAACAGAGCAATGGCACATGTGCTGAGAAACTGCACACCTTCACAATAAATAAAGTGTCATGTATGTCATGAGGCACTAATGCTATCTCTGTTCAAAGGGGTTTAAAATTCAAAAATAAATGAAAAGAAACATAAATATGTCCTATTCCTTTTTGATGATGACTGAGTAACTGAAAATATTGGCGTCTAAAAAACGTATATTTTCATGTCAAAAAGTCATCATTTACCCCTTTGAGACTTGATAATGGATAAATCTTTAGTATCCAAGGACTATAGTGTGTGAAAAGCATTAGTTCTTGAGTGAACAAGAAGTATCTCATTTGAATGTTTGTTTTCAAAAACAAAATGTGTATGTCATTGGAGAATTGTTTTAAAAGAATCACTCTTATCCATCATCAAGTTGTTCTTAAAAGATTGTTTACTTTCAACACACTTGATTTCAGTCTAAAAGATTTTTTTTTTATTTCTTTGGACTTGAAGAATATGGAAGTGTGTAGTTGATTTATTAAATGTATTATATCCCTCAAATCATCATTTTAATGACTCAAGTCACTGAATGCTCACATCTTGTTGGATATTGTGTAAAACTTGAATTGTGTTGAATTTTTGCAAAATTTAACAAATGAATTTTTTAGTCTCTTAAATATCCTTGAAATGATTATTCCACTCATTGATTATCATTATAAAGTTATCCCAAAAGCTCACAACTTTTTCCAAACTCAAATCTAAAATTTTTCATCAAGCCAGGTCGACACTACTCCATCTAGTGTCGACACACATTGACTCAGGTCGACACTCACCTCCTCTAGTGTCGACACTGACCCCCTGCCAAACTCAATTAAACCGTGGGCGCCGGTTAAGCGCGAGTTGTTCCTGCGGGGTAGCACAGCCAAAACCCCCCTTTTCTTCTCCAAGTCGACCCGACGGTCGCCCTTCTCCTGGTTTCCGGCAGGCGATTTGAACCCTTTCCATCTCTTCTCTCCTACATCTCATCTCCATCCATCTTCTCTCATTCCTCTCTCTCCATCATCCCCGATTCCACTCTACTTCTATGGCACCAAAGCAGCTTCCTCGCCGTGGAGCAAAATCAAGGGCTTCGGCAAGGCCCAATCCGGATGATGATGTTCCTCCCACTGAGAGGAGAACCAAGCGTCGTCATGATCCTGCAGAGCAGCCAGGATCTTCATCTGCTAAGAGAGGTAGGGCATCCTCTTCTGGGCGAGGTCGAGCTGCTTACCCTAGGAGGAAAATTCTGGATTCCTCTCCTGATGTTTCTGAATCCTCATCCTCATCATCCTCCTCAGAGTCCTCCCAGCCCTCTAGGAGACCTCCTTCCAAACCCCTAAGTGCCGGGAAGACCATCTTGAAACCCAGGGCAGTAGACTTGGATGACAGTGAACTCATTGCTGCATTTCCTGAAGTTTTAAACTTCTTCAAATTCCAGTCTTGGCAGTCTTTTATATCAGAATTTCGAATCATATACCCTAGACTTGTCCAAGAATTCTATCAGAATTTGGAATGTACAGATGAAGGGTACAAGTCAAACACTACGCCAAATTAGACATTTAGCGGCCATTTTACTAGCAACCAATTTATATTTGCTGCTAATTAACAGCATTTTTTAAAAAATTGCTACTAATAAGCCCACTCAAGAGTTAAAGTAACTATTACATTTAATAGTAATATTATTAGCTGCTAATTGACAGCAATTTTTAAACATTAGTTACCAAATAACAAAATCGGGTGACTAATACCTTTAGTAGCATATTTTTTAGTTATAAATTCTTTTTGGAATGACAGATTTGGGGGGAAGTGAAATATATTCAAATCTTCACTCCCGCACTAACTTTTGCAGGAACCTCATTGTTGCATACGCCAGCGCCACCCCTGTGTGCGGCGCTCTCCACCCCGCACTCTGCCTCCGTGACCCCCGCCCCCTCGCGTCGCGCCTCTACCCTGCCGCGTCCCCCCTGCATCACGTCCTCGCCAGCCACGCCCGCCCAGGCCTCGCCAGCACCGCGTCAGCCAGCCGCCGCCCCCGTAAGCGCCCCTGGCCGCCCAGCCTCCGCGAAACCGTGTCCGCACTGCCCATCGTGAAAGCGCCCACGCCCCAGGCCGCCCTGCGCTCGGCACCGTCGCCGTCGCCCACACCTGCACCTGCCGTCGCACCGCGCCAGCGCCAGCGCCATCACCTGTGTTCGCCCCACCACGCTCTGCTAGCGCCAAAGCTGCCTGCCTCTGCGCCGACTGGCCCCGTGACCCAGCACCACGGTGCCTCTTCCGTGACCGCATGTGAATGGCAGTGACCAGCCGGCCAGCGCCCTTGCATTGGGCTCCCCTTGATGCCATCAGACATCCTTGTTTAATTGTACCTAGCTAAACTCTGCACATTATTCCAAAAGCATCTATATATTTGCTTGGTGAATTTTAAACGCTGCAATCTCTGTGAATTCTTGGATTGCAGATTGTGAGATTTATTTATTTTTTACATGTTCATGTCGTGCCTCCCCCACAGCGGGAGATTTGGATCATCTTCTAGCGAGGAGTGAGATAGCAACCTCACTTTCGTCTATTTTTAATGTAATTTTTATAAACATAGTTATTGGGAATAAAGACATTATAATTGCCTAGAGAAATATGATTCAGGACTCTAAGCTCACCAATCCCTTTCATTTTATTTTTCTTTAATCCTCCATGTTTATTTTTTGGGAAGTATGGAAATCTAGATGTATTATCAAGTTTGATAACATGTAATTTAGTGCGCTGCCGCTATATTGTTTTTCAGAGTCTTTGCTTAAATTAAAAAAAAAAACATGACGATTTCCATTGTTGAGCAGATCAATGAAAGTATTTCTTTGTTGTTTAGATGATAGTTCATTCTCACGCCATCCATGCTATATATATATATATATATATATATATATATATATATCTTTCTTTCATGCCACATCAGTGCCTGTAATGTACACCAACTATAATTGTCTTCAGGAGCTGCTGGATCTATGGTAAATGGAGAAGCTACGTGAATGCGTTAGAGCTGGCATATCTTAAATTGATAGGATATATATATATATATAAGAATGGGTTGGTAGATATATGGACATCTTCCTTCGTAGAGCCATTACATGCATATATATATATATTATATATATATATATATATACATATATGTATGTATATAGACATACACGCACAGCCATGCTATATATAGATATATCTTTCTTTCATGCCACATCAGTGCCTGTAATGTACACCAACTATAATTGTCTTCAGGAGCTGCTGGATCTATGGTAAATGGAGAAGCTACGTGAATGCGTTGGAGCTGGCAGATCTTAAATTGATAGGATATATATATATATATAAGTATAAGAATGGGTTGGTAGATATATGGACATCTGGTATATATATATATAGACATACACGCACACCATTCTCTGTTCATTGAATTCAAAATTTAGGCAACTCTGAAGGAATAAGCTGATTTAGTTCTATTCTTTGTTCTATTCTTTGTGTATATATGTGGGTTGATCTTTTATTTGTTCTATTCTTTGTGTATACTTCTGAAGGTACTAATCTATAATTATTTAAATCTTTTAAAATTTGTATGTTGATCTCTATATTTTTTCAAAACTAATGAACAGGAGAAGTTTGAGGTCAATGATGCCTTATATATATGGGCAATGAAAAGCCTTGGAAATAAATGGAAGAACTTCAAATGCAGTTTTAAGAAAAATATGTGGATGCTATCAATGGTGGTGATGATGTTCTAAATATATCTGATCCACGAGTAGATCCAACACAATGGAAGGACCTTGTCAACTTTTGGAGGACTGAAAAAAGTCAAGTAAGTAATAAACATTTGAAACTCTTTAATATAATATATCTATGTATTTTCTAATATTTCTTCTAAATTTCTAACAACGAAGTGCCATGAACTAGTTGAATCGTGAAAAGCAAATAGTAGGTCATACTACTGGTTCAAAAAGCTTTTTTTCAAAAAGGACAACACAATTACATAGTGAAGTACATATTTGACATGTCACTACTGTTTTGGAACCATATTTTAAAGATCTTGTTGAATGAATTATCTTGTTATCCACAGTTGCAACGAGGATTAAATAAAAGAGGAAGAAATGATGACAATTTGAATGTTCAGGTAAATACAACTCTTAATATTATTGTTTGTTAGTGTATATGATTAAAAGTTTTTCTTCTTCTTTTTTTTTGACAGGGAAAAGTGATGATTTACTTAAAGAGTTTCAAAAGGTCTCTTGTCAATGTGGCTCTTGCTACTATGGAAAGTAAAGATTCTTTAAAGAAAGTTGGAGGTTGTGACTTAGGATGTGAATACTGGGAAGTGGCTAGAAATGTTGCTCTTGTTTATAATGAACCTCTCCCAAGGCCATATGGACAATTCAAGACAATTGGAGATGCAATTGTGGTAACTATTGCTTGGCCTTTTACTCTTGTACGTTTGTTCAATTGTACATATTTCAATATTAATAATGTTATCAATTCTATGCTCAATATGTCTTTTCTCTTACAGGTCACTAGGGCAGAAGAATGATCTACATGAAGGCAGCTTAAAACAAAACATTTTGTCATCTCTTTTTTCTTTTCTCCTTGGACATTTTATGATGACTATGTCAGAACCATCTACATTTTGGATGTTCATTGAGACAATGTTTGGAAAACATATTTCACTCTTTTGCATTCGTCATTTCTAAAAATGTGTGATGTCTTGTGAGAATGGATATATATGATGTCTTTTTTTTGGAAATGGAATGGATATGTACGATATTTTGTGGTAGATTTTTGCCAATGAATCATATATGGTGTGGAAAGATTTATCGAATACGCAGAAGAATATACACTTTGATATATTTGTATACAGGTGGTGCTGTATAATCAACTATAGTGATAATTTTTAATGTCATTATTATAAACTTTTAGTAGCAAATATATGTGCTATTATATGTTATTATTTACACTTTTAGTAGCAATTATATTTGTTGTTAAAATATCTATTAGCAGCAAATTACTCCCTTTCAGTAGCTATTTATATTGCACATATCTAATCATCAAAAGCAATAAGAAATGCTGTTAATACGTATAGTGACAAATATGTTCTAATTTTAAAAGAATAAATAATAGCCATTATATTAGCTTCTAATGGTATACAATGGAAGCAATTATATTTGCTACAACAAACAAAAATAATAGCCAAAAGATTAGCTGCCAATACTAAACATATTTAGCAGCAATGTTAAATGCTTCTATTGCTAATTATTGTAGCCATTTAAATGGCTATCAAAAGTTATTGTGACACTTAGAGTACAATTGTGCATATTTATAACAGCATTTATAAGTGTCATTAAAGATTCCTTTTAGCAGCCATGATTGTGAATGGCTGCTATTTACTTTTAGCGACAGGACTTATAACAACCAACTTTTGGATGGCTGTGAAAAAGATTTAGTAGCCATTGTTTTAACTATAGCAGCATATAAAATTACTACTAAAAGTCACATTTGTTGTAGTGAAAGGTTAAGGGAATTGTCATAGACATGCCAACAGACATAGCAGCCACTATTTTTAAAATTCCAGACGAAGGAGAAGACTACCACCACTTTGAATTCAACCTTCATGAAGCCTACACAATCTTGACTGGACAGCAGGCATATGAGTCTGATCCTAAGCAAACCCATGTTACAAAATTCAATACCAACACCTTTCCCCCTGTGTTGAGGCTTACCCATCACATGCTTACTACTATTATCACACCCCAAGGTGGTGGGAGGGACAGACTCACAGACATCCAAAGGTTTGTGATTTATTGTATGAGCAAGGACATCAAGATAAATCTTCATATTAACATGTACCAGATTATCTCTGAGACCACTAGGGCAGACTTGCATAGATCCCTTCCATATGCAGCCCATCTCACTCAAGTATTCAAACACTTTGGTGTGTCTTTAGAAAATGAAAATCTGAGAAGATTCCTAAGTCCAACATCAATTGCTTTAAGCATGATCAAAAATTCATGGGCTTTAGGATTGTTGGTGATCAAGTAAGGAGAGGGCCAGCTGCAGTAGAGGCCCATGTGGCTCAGGAGGATCATCCTCCAGTTCAAGAGGAACATCCTCCAATACCAGAGGAACAGCCTCCAGCTCCAGAGGATCAGCCTCAAGTTCATGAGGACCAGCCTCCTCTACATGAGGATTAGCCTCATGTGGCAGATGAAGTTGAGGAACCTTTCATTGCCCTCACTCTCCTCAACCTCAGCCCTCCTCCTCCATGAACCTTGAACCTGAAATCCCAACATTTTCTCCACCACCTCCAGTTCATGCATCCTCATCCTTTGGTGGACCTTCTGTTCCACCAGAGCTATACACTTTTTTGAATGACAAATTTGATGCTTTGAACACCTCTATTCAATCCATGTCAGAAACTTTTGAGTTGAGGATTCAGAGGTTGGAGAACACTGTGTCAGCCAAGTTTATTGAACAAAAAGCAGCCTCTGATCATGCCACTCAAAGGTTCAACAGGCTGATTGGCACATTGGGAGATGCCTCTATTGAACTGAAAGAGCATCAAAAGGAGATGGAAATAGTTCTTCAGGGAATTTTGGCAAATTCCCAAGCAGATGTCTTCAACACAAAGGAGACACTTTCTCAGATTTCAAAAACAAGACTATCATTTGCACATTTGGTAGATGACTTGGAGAGCATGAAGAATCTCTCTGCTCACATTGATGAAGAGATGTCTGCACTCAGAAGGAATTCAAAGTTTTGAATAGGCCTGGTTGGTCAATTGGCTCTTCCTCATCTTCACAACCAGTGTCAAATGAGTTCAGTGCACTTCAAGCTTCAATGTCAGAAAATTCAGAGAGGATGGAACATCTTCTGCACACAAGACTCTCAACTATCCAAGCTCAGATGAAGTTTAGTTTAACTTCAATGGAAAAGAGGCTAACGGATATTGAGACTATTTTGTTACCCATTCCTCCTCCTCCTCCTCCCCAATAATGTAATTCTTTTGATAATGTCAAAGGGGGAGAAGTTTGTTTGAAAGATTGTAATGTTCACATCATGAATGAAATGAAATGAATAGAAATTTCTGTGCCTATCTATGTGCCTTGAATGTGATTGCAAATTTTTTGAATGAATTTGAATGTGATGAATGCTTGTCAAGCTGCTTGACCTGTGTGTCAAAATAGCTTATTTTTAGTAACATTGTGTATTTCAAATGTGTATAAATCTCAATGTCACTAAAAAATGTTCAAAGGTCCTTGACAAGTTAAATAAAAGAAAATGAAAATTCTTGAAATCACATCTCATTGAAATCTTCCAATTCCAAATGAACTTAAAGTTGTCATCATCAAAAAGGGGGAGATTGTTGGGTTGAGTGTGATTACAAATCATTTCCCCTCATATTTTGATGATGACAAGCTGTGATTTTAATGCATAACCATTGGAACATGTAAAATACATCACCTGAAATTACAATATTCAAAAAGCATGTTTCCAAGCACATTTATCATTGATATTCATGATAATATACTTAACTAATGATTTATGTGTTTATTTTCTAGGAACAACATTTTCTGCAAAGGTAGTGTCGACACAACCATCCTTGGTGTCGACACAATGGTTCAGAACAAAGGCAGAAATGTGAAGAAAAGTCCATCTCAGGTCAACACTAGTCCAGAGCAGGTCGACACTAGAGATAGGTTCCAGAGAAACAAATGAACAGATTTCCATCTCAGGTCGACACCAAATAGATAGTGTCGACACTAGATAGCCTTCCCGAAGGCCTGTTTTGCTGTCTGGGACAACAGGTCGACACTACATCATCTCAGGTCGACACTAGAGACCTCTCCCAGGGAAGTGTTCTGCCAGTCTGGGACAGTGTGTCGACACACCTCTTGGGCAGGTCGACACACTCTGAATCTCTGTGACTTAAGATTCCTCCTGGACACGTGGCACCCTAGGGAGATGGTGGATCAACCTTGGATCTTGTGCCCACGTACCCCAAGGGAATCTTTCGGATATTTAGGGTATAAATACCCTCCTAATGGGCACCCTTCCACAAGAGAACCTTCTAAGAGCCTCTAGAAACTGGTTGTGGCGTCTAGAGAGTCTCTCCTCCCTGTTTTGCTCCCTCTTGCGCTTCCACACCTCAATTCACCCTTCTCCAAGCACAAGGATCGAAGATTGATCAACATGAAGCATTAGAATCAACTTCAAAAGGAGCATATCAAGTAGAAGCCAGCAATTGTGAAGCACTCAAGGAAGATCCCAATATCAAAGTTGCAGAGCATCGGCCAAGGGACTTCAAGTGATCAAGATCCTTCCAATTCTGCTTCTACAAGGAGTTTTCTTGAAGAACAAGAACTGTCAACCTCATGTCTTGAGTCTTTCTTGTTTTTTCTTGGCTATTCTAGAGATTGTGCATAATCTATTGCATCAATTCTCATGAATTGGCCTTAATAGATCAGATCATTGCTAGAGGATCTGGATCTTGTTGTTTTTGTTCTAGCAAGTGGTTGTGAGCCTTTGTGCTCAGTTTTTGAGTCATCGTACTCAAGTTGTGTGGTTGAGCAGTCTTGCTCAGAGTCTAGAGTAGTCTTGCTCTAGGTAGTGTGTGAGTTGTCTAACTCAATTGTGGAGTTGTCAGGCTCCAGTGTGGGTTGTGTTACCCAGGTTGTTAGTGGATCCTCACTGTGTGTGAGGGGTGGATGTAGGAGTCACATGGTGTGATTTCCGAACCACCTAAAAATCTCTGTGCATTGGTCTGTTTGTGGTTTGAATTCACTCTTCGTTAGATGAATGCATAGGATCGTTTTAAATCTATCTAATCAACCTGTTTACCACTCAAATTGCTTAACTCACTTAATCTCTCTTCAGATCTGTGAAATTTGCTTTCAATCTAACTCTGATTCAAAGGTTTTTCAAAATTGGTTTATCTTCCGCATTAGTTGGCATAGATCTATTCAACCCCCCCCCCTCTAGATCTTGTCCACATCTTTTATCGATCATTCAAGTACATCTTTTGAAGATTACTCAATTGATGATTGGCAGGATGCTTATGCTAAACTTGTTGAAAATTATTCTGAAATAAGAAAAGAAAACAAGCATCTAAAGAAGAAAATTGAAAACATTCTACACAACCAATCCATAAATAAAAGAATTTGTGAATAGAAAAATGAAGTAGCTGAGCTCAATGAGGAAAAAGAAAATCTTTTAAATGTAATTGATGAGCTTAAGCTTGCATCCCAAAAGGCCAACCATGATTTTAAATAATTGTCTAAAAAGCTGGAATTACAACAAAAGAAAAACAATAAGTGTTGAAGAAATCAAAACTCTAGAAATCTAGCTAAAAGAAAAAGAACAAGTCATTGAAACCTTCACCAAAGCTAAAGACAATTGGAGGCCTTGTTAGGAGCCAGAATGAAATCTGTATCACATGAACTAGGATTCAACAAACAAAAATCTAAGAAAGACAAATCTGGTGAAATAAGGGAAAAAGCACCTTGATAAATTTTGTCAAATGTCCTAGTCTTGAAAACACTAAAAACAAGCAAGTGTCAAGCAAAACAACAAAAACTCTAGAAAACAAGAACAAAAAGAAACCTAACAGGTGAACACAATCACTTGACAGGTCGACCTGCTCAACCTCAAAAATCACCAACCAGTCAACAAAAAATTCAAATAAAAATTGAAAAATAAGAAAAATACAAAAGAAGCCATTCATAACAAACCTTGGACTTCCAAGACAGCACATCAAGCTGATTAGACCAATTCTTGGAACCAATGGTATTATAATACCTTTTGGTATCATCCTCAATTCTTCTATCCAAATTTTTCAATGTACCAACAAAACCCTTGGCTTGTACCTCCACAACTGAACACTCATGTCTAAATGCAAAACTCCCCTCCTAAAGAGAAAAGAACACTGGTGTTTTTATTCCAAAAGGAAGGATAAATTGAAAAAAGCAAAAAACACCATTGAAATGAAACAAAAGCAAAAAACAAGTCAGATTTGGCTTAGAAAAGATTTGATGTCAATGTTCAAACATTCTGATGGTCCCAACAATGTTTGGGTACCAAAATCTTCTCTCCACTGATTGATTTTGCAGGAAGGTCGTGCACCCAACTCAAATGTGTAGTTTTTTTATTGTGGGTGTTCACGACACATGATTGGAGACAAAGCTAAATTTTCATTCCTGATTGAGAAGGAGGGAGGTTCTGTTACATTTGGAGGTAAAAATAAAGGAAAAATTATTGGATCTGGAAAGGTTGGTCAATCTTCCTCAAACTCAGTTGATAATGTTTTGTTAGTTGATGGTTTAAATTACAATTTGCTGAGCATTAGCCAACTATGTGACAAAGGTCACAAAGTTGTGTTTGAATCTGATTTTTGCAAGATAATTGACTCATCAACTGATAAAAATAAAATTCTTTGGAAAGAGGGAAAACAATGTCTACATGATCAACCTTGATAAAAACTTTCCTGAAAATATTTGTCTTGTTGCAAATAAGAATGAAATTGCATGGACTTGGCACAAAAGACTTGGTCATGCAAGTTTCAGAACAATAAATAAACTGTTAAGGCTGAATTTGGTTAAAGGTCTTCCTGAATCCTTTTCTAATGTAGAAAATCAAGTTTGTGGTATTTGTGCCCAAGGAAAACAAACCAGAAAATCTTTTAAAACATTCAATGAGGTACTCACATCTAAGCCACTAGAATTACTTCACATGGACCTGTTTGGCCCATCAACAATTCTAAGTCTTAGTGGCAAAAGATATAGGTTTGTCATTATTGATGATTTTACTAGATTTACATGGGTTATCTTTCTGTCCCACAAAAGTGATGCCTGCCTTGAGTTCAGGAATTCCTATACCACTGCCTTAACAAGTTTTCCATATAAAATCAAAAACATTTTCACTGATCATGGGGTTGAGTTTGAAAACAAATCATTTTCTGATTTTTGTGTTGTACTTCACATATTTCACAAGTTTTCTTAACCAAGAACTCCAGAACAAAATGAAGTTGTTGAAAGAAAGAATAGAACTCTTGTGGAAATGGCTAGATCCATGCTCTTAGAAAGAAATTTGCCCAAATCCTTCTAGGCTGAAGCTGTGAATACAGCAAATCACATTCTCAATAGAGCATTGGTTAGACCAAAAATCAGAAAAACCCCTTATGAGTTGTTGAAAAATAAAAAGCCAACCTTGTCTTATTTCAAAATCTTTGGGTGTAAATGTTTTGTGCATAACAATAATAAGGAAAATCTTGACAAGTTTGATGCTAAAAGTCAGGAAGCCATCTTTCTTGGCTATTCTGAAGTGTCAAGAGCTTTTAGAGTTTACTCTCTCAAAAACAAAACTGTTGAAGAGTCTCCACATGTTATTTTTGATGAAAATTCCTTTTCATCTCATGGTTCTAAATCTTGCAGGGACAGTCAAGATAATGAAGAGGTTGATTTCATTGTGGATTCTTCACCAACTGTTGAGGAAAATGAAGACATTGGTGAGAATTTGAACATTCATTCACCTACTCCTAGTGGATCAGGTAATGTTGTTCCAGACTTAAGTGCATCTCAACAGGTAACTTCTGAACATAGATTTTTGAGAGATCACCCATTAGAAAATGTTGTTGGCAATGTGCATGATAGGGTAAGAACTAGATCATCATTCCTGAATGCAATTCATGAAGACCCACTAGCACTAATTTCCCAAGTTGAACCAAAATCAATTGATGAAGCTCTAATGAGTTCTGGTTGGATCAATGCAATGCATGATGAACTTCATCAATTTGAAAGAAATCAAGTATGAGAATTAGTACCTAGACCTAATGACCAATCAGTCATTGGCACTAGATGGGTTTTCAGAAATAAATTGAATGAAAATGGTCAAGTCATAAGGAATAAAGCTAGGCTAGTTGCAAAGGGGTACAACCAAGAATTTGGAATTGATTTTGAAGAGTCATATGCCCCTGTTGCTAGGTTAGAAGCTGTAAGAATTTTTCTTGCTTTTGCATCTTCACTGAAATTTAAAGTTTATCAAATGGATGTCAAAAGTGCCTTTTTGAATGGTTATATAAAGGAAAATGTTTTTGTTGAACAACCTCCGGGCTTTGAAAATGAAAAATATCCTAATCATGTTTTTAAGTTTCATAAGGCTATTTATGGTCTTAAACAAGTTCCAAGGGCTTGGTATGACCGTTTGAGTTCTTTTCTTCTTGAAAAAGGATATTCTAGAGGTAATGTTGATCAAACCCTGTTCACAAAAACTGTCAATAAACAATAATTACAGTCCAAATTTATGTTGATGACATAATATTTGGATCAACTAATAAGAGCCTGTGCACTGAATT